>PVIH01023335.1:0-25053 GCA_004025045.1 Sigmodon hispidus
AAATAATGCCTTGATTTCTCATCTTAGCATTAGCAATGGCTTGACCTACCCAATTCTCTTCATTATGGTGTAGATAGTCAGCATTAAGTGCATATTGAATCCATTCGTCTAAGGGTGCACCCCTGATCTTTAATGGCATGATCAATTTTTTACATGTCATATTAGCATTATCGAAGGCCAAAGAGAGTATCAATTGTTTTCTAACTTCTGGGTCTGACACTGCTCTATTTACAGCCTGAGTCAACCTCTGTGAAAAGTCTGTATAAGTCTCCATTGGACCTTGTTTAATCTGGGTATATGACTCAATTCTCTGTCCTGGGTCCAAAACCTTTTCCCAAGCATTTAAGGCGGCAGTATGACACAGCAACAGAGCATGGTCATCATAAGTAGCCTGAACTGATAAATCAGCAAACTGGCCTTCCCCAAGGATTTGGTCCTTGGTCACATTTCCAGTTTGATCTCGAGATTCCAAGGCTTTAGCCTCTTCTCTAAACCAATTCCTCCATTGGAAGTTTTGGCCATCATTCAACACTGCCAAATTCTTCAAGTCATCAGGAATTACTCAATTCTGTGCTGACCATGAGTTCAAGGATTGCCTCATAAAAGATGAGTGTACACCATAGTTCACTATGACTTCCTTTATTTGTTTTAAATCCTTCATGGGTATAGGTTCATAATTGTATGCCACATTGTCAGAAGCCCTTCCATGTGGTTGTTGTTTTTTGGCCTCTGCCACAACTGGGAATAGAGTTGGAGGGATGGGGGGTAGTCCCCTCATGGTAACCACTCTAGGTGAAGAACCTTCCCTGCAGTAGCACCATTTAAAAGGGGGCTCTGGGTTATCTTGAGCAGGTGTTACCTTAAGATCCTTTTCTAAAACCTCCAAGCGAGCCTCATAATCTTGTAACCTAGTGGTAATGGTCTTTTCCAGTGTTTTATAGTCTTCTATAAATGATCTCTCCAACAATTTCATAGAATGGGAAATCCTCCCTGTCTCTACATCTATCCATTCTACTATCTTCTATTCAAATTTCCTAGAGTTTCCATCCATTATCCTAAAATTTTCATCCATTTTTTTAAATTTTTCATCTAATTTCCTAAAATTTTCAGCAATATGAACTCTAAATTCCTCTGTGATCAAAGTAGACCTCTATTCTATGGAAACAATGAGTTTCTAGAGTGTCTTAATACGTTCATCCATGCCAGACATCTTAGCCTCATACTCTCTATGTTGAGATGCCTTAAAATAGCTAAGTATGAAGTACATTATCACACAAAGAAGTAAAAGGACTCCTGGGTGGAGATAACCTCCAAATGCGTAATTCTGGAAATAATCTATCACCATTGTGACAAAGTGAGAAAAATTCTGAACATTTATCTGGTAAGACATTGTAGAAAGGAAAAAAATATATATAGAAAAGAAAAGGAAGAAAAAATATACTCAGATGTAACGAGAACTTACGGCCAGCAGATGTCGCTGTCGTGATCAGCAGTGGCAGAAATGGTGTGGAAAACGAGGTGGCGATTCGGCTGGGAGGGTCTTTCTCAGATCTTTCAACAAATCCTACCAGGCGTGCTCCACTAGAACGGGTCAATCTGTCTTTCAGGAGGTCTGCCGCGGGTAGATTCATTCCTGGTTTCGTACAGGAGGCTTGTGCGCAGCTGGTAACCAAGTTCAGACTGGCTCCGTGGGTGAGTGAGGAACCTGGCGGGTTTGTAGAATTAGCCCCGTGTTCAGATGCCAATTATCGCGGTAAAAACCCGCCCTGAGATATGTTTTAAATGAGGTTTATTTGGTGAAAATCGCTTACAAAACAGAGTTGGTTTTAAGAGAAGATGACAGGATGAGGTTGCAGCGCACCGGAGCCTTTCTAAGGAAGATTCTTCATCCCCAAGCCGTACGTCCGAACTCCCGGGCAGCTGGGGCGAACTGCGCACCGGTCGGGGAACTCTCGCGAGAGAATGATCACTTCTTGTCCTGGTCCTCTCCCTTGAAGGTCTACTTCCAGAATCCTTTTCAGTTAACCACGCCCCACTCGTCTCCAGTCCTATGACGCGATCGTTCACATATATAGTTCCTGATTTCCCACTACAGGTTACTACAATAGCTTTTTTTTTTTTTTTTTTTTTTTTTAAATATTGGGCATATCTTGTATGGTCAGTCCTTGAAACATGTAGAGTTTCCAAATGGGTAAGACTGGAGATTGGTGAATAATTCTCTCATCTAGAAACATGCACATGAATGGTGTACTTTGTAGCACCACAAGTCATGGGGAGTAGGAATTAGCCCTCCAGATGGTACCAGCCAAATTTCCATGTTCTTTTACCAGAATATTCAATACCTTCTGCAATATATTTGACCATCAAGTTCTGTATGGTAGTCAAAAGTTCAATGTTTGAAGATGTGTGTGACCACATTGGCCCATAACTCCTAAGTAGGTAATCCCTTTCTGTTAAGGGAGTTCTTATTTGTTAGATAAATTGTCCATTTGTCATATTGTCTTCTTATTTTATTGTAATTTCAGCCAGCCTTCTTTTACATGTCTGTATGTGTATACTCTAGAAAGTTTTTACATTATAAGATTTTCAGAAGTCTTTTTCTAAAGCTCTTTAGCATTAATTAATTTTTCCCAAATCAATGATATTATCCCTCCATCATTCACCCAAATTTAATGTTTATTGTTCCATTATTTCTCCATACTCCTTTATATCACTGCAATGTACCTCATAGTCCTTAAAATCCTCCATATCCCTTATTAAATTTATGACATCTGTTGATATTTCAAATGGGTCACATACACCTGAAGATTCATAGCCTATTTTGTGTCTATGTTACTATATTCAGGACATCTCTTGCTTTACCAATTTACCTACAAATTTCACAATTGTTATTAACAGCTAAATAATATTTTAATATAGTGACTATAATACCTTCTTAAAATTATTTGTCTATTAATTGACATCTAGAAATTTTTATTTTCTAAATATACTGAGGAGAGCCATAGTAAACACAATAATCAGGTATCATTGTAAGAGAATATAACATCTCTCAAATAAATACCTGAATGTTGTATAGCTAAATCATCTGGTACATAAATTTTTGTTGGAAAACTTCCTCACTGAGTTTTACAGTGGTTGTACCAATTTGTCCTCCAATAAGCAGCCAAAAGGTGTTTTCTTTTCTCTGTCTCTTATACAGTATTTGTTGTCATTTGATTCTTTATGCTAGTATGATTTACAAAAATATGTTAGATAATATCTTTCTTTTCTCTCATTTTTTTGAAATTTGTCCCAAGAAATTTAAGTTTATGGTTATGGAATAAATGGGGGGCTACATGAGAAAAAAGGTTTTGCTAAGACATTTTAAGAGTCCATATTTCACAAGATCTGCAGTAAAGAAAGCAGAAAAATGTATTAGACAACTGATAAGAAAAGTATAACTCTAGCACTTTTACTAATGCAAATCTTCTCCCTTTGCTCACCGGAAAAATTAAATGCCAAAGTGCAAATGTAACTTTAATTTTTTATATAGAAACAAAGCAACATAAGCATTTTTAGAGTGGCATTAATTCCATTTCACAGTTTAGTCTCCTTTCATTAACGTCTATTACTAAAAACTGTGATTTTATAGTACGCATTTAGAAAAAATTTCTCATGGGAATTATAAGAATAATTGCATGTTTGAACATTGTATTAGAACATTAACTTATAATTACCATCATGGAAAATTTAGACACACTTTTAATAAAGATTTTGAGTGTTAAATATAAACTCTCATATTGTATTTTTATAGAATTAATATTTTAGCCATGAATATTTATATGAAAAGAAAATTATATATGTTCAGAGTGGTAGCTTTTTTATTTATGTTATAACATGCAGCAATTTAAAGTGAACTAGGTGCTACCAGGCTAGCTGGGCAAATTTCTCAATGACTTCACTGGCAATTATGTTAGATAATATCTTTTTCTAAGAATGAAAAAGCCTGTCCCCCAGAAAAAAGAGTTCATACACATTTCTGTTTATCTATACATAATTACAACTAGCACATCTGTTTAGCCAATTAAGAAATTATATTTAATGTATGCCTAAATTTTATGTGCATACTCCCCATGAGATCAATTAATAAGATCAATAGAGAAAGTAGAAATTCATGGGCCAGGGTGAAATATAATCTATATTATTGTACATACTACCTCATACAATTGTTTATCTTTTCTTATCTTTGCTACTTTTTGAAATAGAAATTAATTCTGCTTTAAGGATCAATGAGGGGCTAGAGAGATGGCTCAGAGATTAAGAGCACTGACTGTTTTTCCAGAGGTCCTGAGTTCAATTTCTAGCAACCACATGGTGGCTCACAATGATCTATAATGACATTTGTTATCCTCTTCTGTATACTGTATACATAACAAGCAAACAAATAAATAAATAAATCTTTAAAAAAGATCAACTCAAAAATATAATAAGAACAATATAGTTAAATAATTCTTTTTCCCATTTTTTTATTTAAAAATTTATTTTTCCATATCTACCACTGCTCTCCTTCTCTTCTCTTCTCTCAATCCCTTCCAGTCCTCTTTCAGTCTAAGCACACATCTCCACATCCATTACCCAAGAAGGGCAAGGAGTCTCAAGGTGGGTCAGCTTAGTCTAGCATATCCTGTTGAAGTTAGTCTAAATCCATCATCCCTGTGTTAAGTTTGAATTAGATGTTTCTTTCTAGGAGTGGGCTCTGAGATGTCAGTTCATACACAACTCTGATCCTTCACAAACTGTCCACATCATCTGACAGGCATTTACCTTTGGAGGGTTTAGTTCCTTTCCATGAAGGTTCTTCAGCAATTATTTTCAAGTTGGTGAGCTCCCAAGAGGAGAATGTATAGATCTACTTAAACTTCTTATTTTAGATCATGAGTGCTACAAATTAGTGATGTTCAAGTGTGTGTGTGTGTGTGTGTGTGTGTGTGTGTGTGTGTGTGTAGATGAAAATCAAGGCAGATTTTCAAATGTTAACATGAGTCAAAATATTATTTTAGATTCTCAGATGTTTTGAGTAAGATAAAATACTGTAAAATACTAGATGATTTTTATCTTTTAATTAACTAAAAAGTCCAATCCCACAGGTTTTCGTTTTTGATGAGTTGTGAAGAAGTTTGTTGTTGTTTATGTGAATGCATTAGTAATTTACATTGTAATTGTTAAATCACATCAAACTGAGAAAACAGGACAATTAATTTTTTGTGGATTACACTAGAGCTGAACCAGGGCAGCCTTTAGAGATTAGTAGGCCAAAACTGCCTAATAATTTATGTCTAAGTATATAATGATTAAAAAAATTTGGACATAATTTACCCATAACATCAACTTGTCTTTACAACCTCAGATAGTATTAATAATATGGTAGTAAGAAAAGTACTATTCCATACTTCATAACATGGATTAACCTTTTTACCTTTTATGTAGTATAAGGTTAAGTAGTAACTTCAATACATTCTCTTTGATTTCATTTTCTTGTTCATCTCTTCATTTTAAGGTATTTGGTCTCAAGAAATGACTTTCTTTACTTTGACCTAATTGTTTCACCCTAGACTCTCCATCATATATTTTTCATTGACTCCTCTTCCCACAACATAATTTCATTGAATCTGTTCTAATGCTTTACTACATTATTTTTTATTCATGAAGCAAGGAAACTTAGTAAAATGGCATAGTGAAGAATATTCTCAGTGTTTCAAATGCAATGAGCACTCATAATTCCTTACCCAGTCCTTTCACTTAAACCCAAATGACTTCCAAATGGCTCCCAGCCGGAAGTCTAACATTGGACTTACACATACACACACAAACACACACGCATACACACACACACACATACACAGAGTTTTTATTAGTATCTTTTATGCTCATATTTTCTCAAAATATTTTATGATCTTTTGTTAGTATTTCTTTATAAACTTAAATATCTTATGGTCATGTTTCTCCTGGTGATTATTTTGTTTCTATGTCCTTAGTATAATTCTTATTTTCTAGCACATGATAGCTCAGCAAGAAGACGTATGGCTCATAAATAATTGTATCAAATAGTTTTAAAATTTAAGTTTAAAAAATAAAATGTATAACATCTTTAAAATAATGATCTCGGCTAAAAAGTGAGGACCACATCTTTCTATTAAGTCATCTGTCTCTTTAAGTTCAAATTCAATCAACTACTTAAGACTCATATCATCTAATAAGTACTTCTTTTGGTTGAAAGGATGTAGAAATCACATTAATATACTTATTTTTCTCATTTATTTTATATACATTACAGTAAGATATAATTTTAAAAACATTTATGTTTCATGGATAATGTGTTCTTGATACTTTCACTATAAAATATATTCTTCTCCATGTATTATAGAGTCTAGGATTGCTTTTATTTAGTTTTTTTCTCTTTCCTATTGCAGGACTGTTCCTTACTAACTTCAACTCTTTAACATTTTTATTAATATTGTGTTCATTTTTCTGATTTTTAATATCCATATTGTGATTTTTAATCCCTTATCTTTTTGATTCATACTTTAATGTATAGCAGATTATAAAGGTGAAAGTTGTGAATTACACAACCAGAGCATATCAAGAGGACATATCTCCAAACTGATTGCATGATAGCTTTATAGGACAAAGTGACATAGTTTAGAATGTCTGTCTTCCTATTCTTTTTTGCTCTGTGCCTGAGAAAATTTTTATTAGAAACAATACTTGTCCTTTGGCTAAAAAGAAAAAGAAGTGGTCCATGTGTACATGTATCTGTGTGTGTGCCTCGCCAAACCTCTGACCAGCAGGAAGAGACAGGACACCAGGATTCTTCCGTGGCAATTGACCAGGTCCTTTATTGATTACAGCTTTTCCCTGCAGCAGCTTCCTTCCCCCGACTCGTGCAGCCAGTTTTAAGCTCAAGGTCTTCTACTCAGCTAATGCCACATGGGCTTCTACCATAGGGCCACGCACACGGAAGCAAGTTAGTCGATTCAGCACATACCATAATTGGAGTTATTTAATACTAGAAGCACTCGCCATTGTTAAGGCGGAGGGCGGAAGCCAGCGCCATCTTTAAGGTGCGGCAGCTCCCAACATGTGTGAATGTCTGTATGTTGATGCTTGGGAGAATGATGGCTAAGATCAATTTAACTTACTTCATTCATTCAACACCTACTAATTTAGCTAACAATTTAGTGGAGTTTGACTACAAAGTAAAAGTTTAATTCATGGTATCTTCAACTATATTTTTCTTATTGATTCTTCTCCATTATTTCCTCCCTTGATGAGGACCTTTCCAGAAATTACCCTATAACTTTTCATGTGACATGTATTATATTTGAATTTTGTAAGGCCCTCCATTGAAGATTGCATAATTCTGCTTTAAGATTCCCCCTTCTAATTTCATTACTTTTATTATAGCTTCCTGTCACATGTAAGTATGTTAGTTTTCAAATAAATAGTATTATATTTCTACTTCTGCCTTATTTTGCTTCACATAATGATTTTCAGTTTTATTTATTTAACTGAGAGTATCATAGTATCATTATTTCTTAAGGCTTAATGAAATTCCATTTTCATACACATATCATACTGTTTACCACTTCAGATAAAATGTTTTGGCTATTCCATATTTAGTATTGTGCTATCTATAAATTAGTCAGTCATAGCCTCTGTTACATTGAGATATGTTTTTTTTTCTATTCTATGCTTCATCAGTACTGCAGAATCTTGTCAAATTAATACTTCATACAAACTGAAATGATCTTAGAATTATTGTCCCTAAATTTAATTCTATAATTTTGCATTCATTTATTTAAGCAGTTCAATTAACCTTGAATTTATTAGATGCAATCTATTTTTGCAATATAATCTTTCTAATGTGTTGTTGAATTTGGCTTAAATTTATTTTGTTGAGAATATTTTGTATGTTTCTCTATGTAGCAACCCTAACTTCATGGACCTAACTTTGTAGATAAGGCTGGCCTCAAACACACAGAGATTCTCCTACTTTTGCCTCCCAAATGCTAAGATGAGAGAAATGCCCCAGCATGTCTGACTTCTGAGTGCTCTTATCTTGTTTTGGTTTTGCTGTTCTACTGGCTTTATACCATGGTTTTTGTAGTGTTATTTTCCTTTTTATTTTATGGAATAGATTGAGGAGTATTGATATTATTACTTTCTTAATTTTTGGTAGATGTCAAAAGTAGGTGCCCAGTCCTGGGACTTTCTTTGTGTGAGATTTTTAATTATGACCTCAATCTCCATGTTTTTTTATTTATCTAACTAAGATTTATTACATTTTGAATTAATGATGAGGCACTGACAAGCAGATATCTATATGTTTAAAGACATCTAGATCTATGTAAGTACACACACACACACACACACACACACACACACACATCTATCAAATTACTTTAAATACTATTGCTTTATAGATGTAGAGATCCACAGCAAAGCAATGGACCTAGCTTTAAAAGTCTTGCCAACCAAAGAGAGGAGGAATTATCCAAGTTATGTGACCAAGGTCATAAGGAGAGAACACACAGAAACAGCTAACCTGATCTCATGGGTGCTTTTGGACTCTGGACCAACAGTTAGGAAGCCTGCATGTGACAAATCTAGGCCTTCTACATGTGAGATAATTTTTTAGGGTTTTTAATGGTGAATAGAGACCTGTCTCTGTTGCTTAGTTGCCTTCTGGAAAACTGTTACCCATACAGATTACCTTGCCCAGCCTTGATGCAGGGAGAAGTGTTTGGTTCTGCCTCATCTTGCTATGCCATACATTGTTCAAGCCCATGGAAGGCCTGCTTCTTACTTAATGGAAATGTAGGCAGAAAAGAAATGGACGGCAGAAGTGGAAGATTGAAGATGGAGATAAAGGAAAGATAGAGAAATCTAATCAGTATGTGAAATCAACAAAAAATGTTGGTAAATATAATAAATTTAAAAATAAAATATTATTGTTTTACTCAGTTTGGGCAACCTGAGTTGATTTAAATGTCACCAATGTTTTTGTTTCAGTTGTGGATATAAAAACTAAATATTAAACTGATTTAGATTCTGATAAAGACAATATTAGCCAGAGGTTTTGTGTTAGCATGGTTCATTTTGATGATAGAAAGCATAGGGCAGCTCAATGTAATGTTTTTTTTTTTGTAAGTTTGCATATCTGTCAGACAAAGGTTCCATCCTAGTAATAAATAAATTTCCAAATGTCCCAAATCTTAATAGCACTAAAATTTTTGTTTATTTATTAATTTAAAGAGAAAAAAATATTTAAATACTAACAATTAAATTATTACCAAATAAGTGTGTATTGGGATGTGTGTGTGTGTGTGTGTGTGTGTGTTTGTGTGTGTGTTTGATAGATAAGGGCAAATGGTACCCCATTGTATCATTACTGCTGCTAAAGAACAATATAAAAATAATTCTAGTTAAAAGGCATGCAAAGAAAAATGTAAAAGAATAATAAAACTGAAAAATAAGTAAACAAATTCTGTAGCCTATTATGAACTGTGAACTATAATCAGTTTCTTTCTGGACTACTTTTTATATAGCATTACAGTTGCTTTATATAAATATATATATCCTAACTAATGTGGAAGCATTGGTTTCTCTGTGTACTACTTAATTTAGACAGTAAACAAATCATTGTCTTGAATATCCCTTCTATAAAAGAACTGATAATATATTGGTGCATAACTCTTCTTTTAAACATTAGAAATGTATATTTAACTGATATTGAACAATTGACCCCAAAGTAGTGAACACACTATTATAAGTGGCAATGCTAGAGCATTTTAACCATTCACACAAGGGTAACATCTAGTTTCCCAAAATAAAGTATGGAAGCATATGAAGCAATGGAAGGATAAAAGAACAATGGAAGCAAAAAAGTATAAAGTATAATAAACTAATGATGAACAAATCCACATAGAAATTCAAGATAAAATTAAAAGACTCTACCTAAATGAAAAATCACTAGCAAGACAAAGATAAAGAACTGATAATTTGGTCATGTGTTGCAGTTATTACCTTATTACCATCATATTTTAAAATAAACGTATTACCTCAAATAAAACCATTTAACCACCAATAACAACATATTTTATCCTTTATAGACATATTTTTGAGCGTTATGACTGCAAATTATATGTTAGAATTACTTTGTATTTTCTTTAAGATGCATTTCAGTCTTCAGAAACTATGTAGCAAGTATGTATTTATGGAAAACATAGAGCTTGAAATGTAAGAAGAAAGAAGCCCCATAGAATTACTGTCAACCCATTATGACCTCAATTTTATTAGTTTCAATAATATTGCTACTAAAAGAAAAGAAAGCTCATTTCACTATGTTCCCTGAAGACAAAATTTCCAATCAAAATTGATTACTTTCTTATGGTATAGATCATGCAGAATTTTAAACAGGAAATATATCATTTATTAATTCCCTTGGCCTACTTCTTGGCAATTTCATTACATTGTCCTAATTTTAAAGTAAATAACACATTAAAAATTAATCAATCAAAATAAAGAATAATATATAATTTAGTGTTTAAAAAAGTAAAGTGGTTCTAAGTTAGGTTTAACTTAGAGAAAACTCTGTCAGAACATGTTTAAATTTCATGGAACAAAGAAAGAAAAAAATTATAAAAGATGTGCTTGAGGCGCTTGAAGTTTCTAGGAAAATTGCTCTCTAGGGTAATTCCTTAGGACATAGTCAGGTCTCCTCAGTGCATTCACACTATTCTTCCTAACAGTTCTCAATCTAATATTTGTTGGATGACATGAAACAAATATTGGTGTTGCTTATGTCTTAGTCTGTGTCTAACTAAATATTAAATAAATATATTGCTTTTATTTACTGTCCCAGCCTCTTCAGTGTTAATATCTGCATAGGTGTCTACTAGGACCAATTGAAGAAAATGATCTATGGTGTGAGATATTGTAGAAGACAGTATGGCTTCATCACAACTTATTTATGACCACTTCTTCACAGAAAGCTATGTAGGTGCATAGGTAACAATTTAGTTATATTCATAGATAAATTTATAATCCAATGTATCAATAGGTACTTTATTAGTTATTTTAATGATTTACTTTCTGCTTTAATTATGTAGTATCTTCTCGATGATGACACATCATGGTATTCTTCCTATCACTAAGTTTATTATTGTGTGTATTCCCATATTTATCTAACCACACCTGTGTTAATAGGCTTCTATTGCTGTGACAAAATAGTATGATGAATAACATCTTGGCAAGTATAGGTTTATTTGACTTACACATTCATGTCACAATCCCTCATAAGGAAAGTCAGGATAATAATTTATGTCAAGAACCAAGAGGCATGAAAAGATCTAAGGAAATCCTGAGTGATTGTGTGATGGACAGGATGAAATTCCAAGTGAACATGGATTATGGACAAATAATATTTTGGAATGGCTAATGTATTTTTCTGGTTCAGCCTTAAGTACTTGGGAAAGTCTTTTTTATGGGTCCATATAAAGATGTTAAAAGTACCAACACTTGCTTCAGGGTTTCTTCCTGTTTCAGTTCTTGTGTTGTATTCTTTTGTTGAGAAAAAATGATTTGAAAGTACAAATCTGAACATCCCAGTCCTCCAGCAATTTCCTTTAGACATGATGTTTTTATCACAGAAAAATTAACCATAACTATAACATGTTTTAGATACTTTTAAGAGAAAAGACAGTACCTGATAAAAACTAAAATGTAATTGAATAGGAGTGATAACAGTAAGAAACTGATAGATAAGACTCCATATATTTCATGTAGATGATCATTATACCCATTTATTTCAAAATTTTTATTTTCTTTATCTAATCTACTGTGAGTAACTTCATTCTGATAATAACTTCTTATCATCATTATATGCCTTAATGCATTCAGTTATTTCAGGCCAATATTGACAGGTATAAAAAAGATCATTAACATATTTTAAATGCATACTTAGTTGAATAGAAAGGAGAGATAAGGACTTGCTGACCTTCTGCAAGACCTAAGCATCTTTTTAAACCTTTCTGTATTTACTCTACCAATTTGCTATCCTCTATAAACAATGTGTGTTTTTGACTACTACTAGCTACTTAATTTACATAAAGCAAATTTATTTTACCTGTAAATTTTGATAAATAAAGCATGAGTTTATAAAAGCAAACAAAATTTACTCAATTCAGATCTACTCAGAAAATAAATACAGAAAAATAGATTTTTTATTATTGTCTATTAAATTATGTGCACCTGAACAGTACTACTAAAGTTCATGATTATATTACAACTATCATAGTATTATACAAAATACATGGAAAAGGCACAGTCTCTTTGGTTGTACTTTGGAATCACACCATTCTAATGAACATTTTATGTCAATAGTCTTGAAAATTTCTCCATTTTTTCTCTGCACTGCTAATTTTCTTAATGTTTTTAAATATGATTATGGCATATAGAATTATGGACAGTCCCATGGCAATGGACTAGATTATGGTATGTACAATACTTGAACTATGTTAAAGTCAATGTCTAGAAAAAATACCATAATAAAGCAAACATTTTATTAATTACTAGGCTTTTGAATAATATCAAGATTAAACATTCAATCAAACTTAGAGCTGAAATCAAGACAATTGAAACAAATAACAATAAAAATAAATCAATGAACCAGAGTTGGTTCTTTGAGAAAGCCAACAATATAGATAAACCTTTATCCAAACTAACCAAAAAGCAGAGAGAAGAGAATATCCAAATTAACAAAATTAGAAATGAAAAGGGGACATAACAACAGACCCCCAAGAAATCTAGAGAATTATCAGATCATACTTTGAAAATCTATACTCCACAAAAGTGGAAAACCTAGAAGAAAGGAAGAGCTTTCTGGACAGGTACCATTTACAAATTTAAATCAAGATCATATTAAAGACCTAAACAGTTCTATAACACCAAACGAAATTGAAGCTGTCATTAAGGTCTCACAAAAAAAAAAAAAAAAAAGGCACAGGCTAACTGATTGAAAGTGATACTATACATTTAATACATCAGACTATAGGAAGAAGATAATATGCAGAATTCAACATCACTGAAGTATAGCTACCTAGGATAATTAATAAAATAAAAACTTATTATCTTAACTGTTCATTTATAATGTTTCTTAGAAAATACCTCATTGAATTTGATTCTCCATGTTGCCTAAAATAGTTTGTGAGTTTTAATAATGAGTAATAAATACTTACTCATTACTGAATTTAAACAATTTGCAATAATAGAATGTCTCTTGATTAAATTTAAGACCTTGTATTTCATAGGAATATGCGTGGATGGTAATAAAAAAATTCTTACCACACATAAGCATATATATTTGAATATTTTAACAATGCATTGGTTACTTCTACAGTGCTGTGGGTTATTTCTACACTCTGTGAAGGTATATTGATGTGATTGTTATAATAAAAAAGCGTGAAAGCTGGTAGCTAGAACAGATATATAGTCAAGAATTCTGGGGAGAGGAAGAAAGGGGAAGAATTATCTAGGTTTGTGGGAGACACCAGGAGACATGGGGAGAATAAAAGAAGGTACAAAATGGGAGACAGGTAATGATCCATGACAGGACGTAAATTAATATAAATAGATAAATGTTATAAGAGCTAGCTAGGCACAAACATAAGCTGGGGACCAAGGTTTCATAATTAATAATAAATTTCTATGTTTATTTGTGTACTTAAAGCCCAAAGGAAAGCCTGACTTCACTGCAGTTTTCAGAAGTACAATTTTTAAGTCATAAAATGAGTGACCTAAATCTACTTTTATTCAATACCTTGGGTAACTCTAAACAACCAAATGAAAGACTTATATGATATAAATTTTAAGCCAGTAAAGAAAGAAACTGAAGTAATCCAAAATGGAAAGGTCTCCCATGGAAGTGTATCAGCAGAATTACTTTAATAACAATTGCCATTTTACCAAATGAACTCTACAAATTCCATGTAATCTTCATCAGAATTCCAGTACAATACTTAGCAAATCTTAAAAATATTATTTTCAACATGATAGGAAAATACAAATCTCAGGATAATTAAAACAACCATGAGTAATATAAATATTTCTGAAGATATTATCTACAATAGAAAATTTCACTACATATTTACTGTAATACTTTTACATTATATGTCAAAACACAGACATGTTGATCAATGAAATCAAACTGAAGATGTAGCCATGAGTCTAGGTGCCTACGAAAGCCTATGAAAATCTTACTTTTGGTTAAGAATCCAGAAATTCACACTATAAAAAGAAGGTAGCATCTTCAACAAATAATTCTGGTCAAAATGATTGGCTGAATAAAAAAAAAAAGTAATGGGATAAATACTTATTACTCATCATAAAGGTCAGCTCTAAAGCATGAATTGTAGTAAGTATTTAATAAAAACTCAAAACCAGATGAAGAGAAAAATCTGGAATATTAGACAGAGTGGAAACGGACCGCAGTTAATTCTCACCCAACCAACTTCAGGTAAAAGCTACCTTCAAGAGTCCTCAGCCAGGCTAGTTGCTCCTACAGAATATCTCTGTGTCTGCCTATACCTGATTTAAATTTCTTCTTTGCCAGTTGTTTTACTTCCAAGATCAACTCTTCATTTTAATCCTAGAGTTAGAATTAAAGGTGTGAGCTACTGTTATTTGGTTGATAGGCTTTGAACTCATAGAAACACAGAAAAATCTGTCTCCTGTGTGATGAAATTAAAGGCGTAACTTACCACTTTGTTATTCCTGTCCTGGAATTGAAGATTAGAGTTACCACTCTCTGAACCTCAGGCTTGACTGTGGGTGACTATGTTTTCTTCTATTCCAGGCTTATTTTATTAAATATAATATATATACATATATATGTACATATCACTACACAGTTTCAAATGCATCAAAGGACTCAACATGAAGCAAGATCTACTGAACCTGGTAAAAGAACATGTATAGAGGAGCCTTTAACTCATTGGAATAAGAAAGAACTTTGCAAAAGAACACTGTTAGAACAGGAAAAGGCCATTAATTAAAATTTAAAAACCTTAAAATCTTCTGTAAGGCAAAGTACATGATTATTCAGAGAAAGTGGCAGCCTCCAGAATGGGAGCAGAATTGTATTTTATCATCCAAGAAAAAAGATATTATTCAAACTATAAAAAAAAATAGAAATAAAAAAATAAATCAATTTAAAATGAGGAAAATATCTACACAGAAAATTATCAAAAAAGAAAATTGAAATGAATATAAAACCACTTAAACAAATATACAACATGTTTTATCATCAAGGGAATGCAAATTAAAACTACTCTTAGATTTTATATTAATTTTATCCAAGTGATGTCAATAATAAAACAGGGGACAGCTAGTTCTGGTAAGATTGTAAAGCAAGAAAAACACTCCTCCATTGCTGGGGGGAGTTCAAACTAACACAGCCACTATGACAATTCATGTGGAAGCTTCTCAGGTAGATGACAAATGATTTACATCACAAACCAGATATACCACTATGGGATGTATATGCAAAATTTGATGGATCCTACTACAACAACATTTGTCAACATGACCAATGTTGATCATGGTTTTAAAAGAAGAAATCGCTTAGATGTCTTTCAATGGTAGTAGAATGGGTAAAGAAAATGTGGTATATTTTGATAAAGAATGGTTACAAAAAGGGATCCATTCTTCTGCTGCATGCAAAAAAAACATACTTCTACTTTAAAGATAGATACTACCTCTGAATAAAGGGTTGCAAAAAGATTTAAGAAAAAAATGGATTTAAGAAACAAGCTCATGTAGCTATCCTAATATATATTTTAAAAAAATTCTTAAAACTAAAATCAATCAAAAGAAATTAGAAAAGATTTATTTATTTCAGAAAAAAATCCAAAATGAAGTCTCAATTCTGAACATTTATGCACTCAAACAAGAATACCCACATATGTAAAAGAAATGTTAATAGAGATTAAATTGCACATCAACCCCCATGCAGAGAGATTTTTAACATTCTACTCGTACTAATGGATAGGTCTACTGGACAGAAACTTAAAAGAAAAATAAGGATCCTAACAGATGTTATGATTCCAATGGACCAATCAGATATATACCGAACACACCACCAAAATAAAAAATAATAAATCTTCTTCTCAGCCCTCCAGTGACCTTCTTTAAAAATGAGCTAATACTTGCTCATAAAGCAAATACTACTAGACACAAAAACATAAAATTATACTTTGTATCATACCAGACACCATGGAATAAAATTAGAGTTAAAAAACAACACAAACTACAGAAAGCATACAAACACATAGACACTGAACATTTGTTAATTAAAGCACATCTAGGCAAAGCAATAAGTAAAGAAAAAAATAATACTTTCTAAAATTCACTGAAATTGAATAAGACATATGGGACACAGTAAAAGCAGCATTAAAAAAGGTTCCAATCATTAGTTGCCTACATTTTAAAAATGTAAAGAAAACTCACACAAGAGATTTAACAGCTGAAATGAAACTGTGATACATCTACACAATGGTGTATTACTCAGCAGTAAGAAAAAGTTATATTCTACAATTTGCAGGCAAATGAATGGATTTGGAGAATATCCTCCTCAGTGAGGTATCATAATCCCAAAAAGAAAAGCAGGGGATGTACTCATTCATTAGTGGACTTTTAAAAAAGAAAGAAAGAAAGAAAGTTCTAGAACAAAACTTAACAAATTGACCAGGAAGAGGACATGACATGAAATAATTCAACTCAAGGCAGAAAACATAAAACAAATTTGTTTCTCTTTGAAACAAAAAGATCAATACAAATTGTCCATAAAACAAAGAGTTGGTTCTTGGAGAAAGTCAAAAAATAGAGAAACCCTTATCTAAACTAAAAGGCAGAGAGGAAAAAAATCTAAATTAAAAAAAAAATCAGAAATAAAGAGGGGATCATGACAATGGCCAGTGAAAAAATCTAAAGAATCATTACGTCATCATTTCAAAAACCTGTACTCTACAAAATTATATTTAAAAAAAAACATAAAAGTAATAGACAGCTTAATGGACAGGTATCACTTATCAGAACTCTATCAAGACCAGAAAAATAAACGTCTCCCAACCAAAAACAAAAAGAGATCCCTGCCAGGGAAAATTGTGTTCACGTCGGGTTCCGTCCGGGACAAGGTGCTGTCTGCGAAGTGTGTCCACATACACTCCTTAGCAGACAGAGATAAACTTTGGCTGTCTGGGTCCACCACCCCCCACATCAGCTGCTGCTAAGACAAGGGAACTCATGTAGCCACCCTGCCTCCAACTGCTCAAACAAGAGAAGGACTAAGGACTTGAAATTCAGACTCAGACTCCGCCCAAAGGTGAGGTGGGGTCAGCATGCCCCAGCACCTGACCCTAAGACAAGGGAACTTACACAGACACCCTGACTCCAACTGCTCACTCACACAGAGAACTGAGGACTTGAAATTCAGTCCCCTGCCCACAGCAGAGTTAGAGATTAAGCAGACCCCTTGTTCAGAGATGACAGGAGACACACAAGCCTGCTTGCCACAACTGACCAGGAATCACCCAATCATGAAACACTGAAGCCATGGGCAGATGCCAGTGCAAAAATATACATAATAATTTAAAGAACAACCAGGTAACGCCAGAAGAAAGTGGCAGTCCTACAACTATAAGACCTAAACTAAGCAATGAAGAGAAAACAGAAGGAAGCAACAACAAAAATACCTTTATGATGATCACTGAAGCTGTCAAAGAGGATTTGAAAAATTCCCATAATGAAATAGAAGAAAATACAACCAAAATATTGGAAGAGATGAAAAAAATCTATGAAAGAAACTTACCAGGAACTAGAAACTGAAATAGAAGCAATAAAAAAGGTGCAAAATGTGGCAAAGATGGAAACAAAAAACCTGAAGAAAAAGGCTGGAACCACAGATACAAGCATAACCAACAGAGTTCAAGAGATGGAAGATAGAATCTCTGAAGTGGAAGACTCAGTAGCTCAAATAGATATATGAGTCAAAGAAAATACTAAAACCAAAAAAGCCATAACACAAAATGTTCTGGAAATCTGGGACACCATGAAAAGACCTAATTTGAGAATAATAGGAATAGAAGAAGGAGAAGAATACCAGCTCAAAGGCACAGATAATGTTTTCAATAAAATCATAGAAGAAAACTTTCCTAACTTGAAGAAGGAAATGCCTATAAAGATACAAGAAGCTTACAGAACACCAAATAGATATGATCCCCCCAAAAAAGTCAGTGTGCCACATAATAATCAAGCCATAAAACATATAGAACAAAGAAAAAAATTTAAGAGCTGCAAAAGAAAAGGGCCAACTTACCTATGAAGGTAGAACCATCAGAATAACACCTGACTACTCAGTGGAAACGATGAAAGCTAGAAGGGCTTGGTCAGAAGGTATACAGATGCTAAAAGAGCATGGCTGCCAAACTAGAATACTATACCCTACAAAGTTATCAATCACCATAGATGGAGTAAGCAAGATATTTCATGACAAAGTCAGACTGAAACAATATCTATCTACCAATCCAGTGCTACAGAAAGTATTAGAGGGAAAACGCCAACTTAAGGACCCCAGATACACCCATGTAACCAGAAACAATCAATAACCCCACAGAACAATACTCCAGAGAAGGGAAATGCAAACAAGTTATCACCAAAAATGTCAGGAAATATCAATCAGTGGTCACTAATATCTCTTAATATCAATGGACTCAACTCGCCTATAAAATGTCACACACTAACAAGATGGATACAACAACAGAAGCCAGCCTTCCGTTACCTACAAGAGATATACCTCAACCATAAAGACAGACACAGGCTTAGAGTAAAGAGTTGAGAAAAGATTTTCCAGTCAAATGGTCCTAAGAAACAAGCTGGGGTTGCCATCTTAATATCTAACCAAGGAGACTTTAAGCTAAAAGCAATTAAAAGGGACCAAGATGGTCATTACTTATTCATCACAGGAAAAATTGGTCAAGAAGAGATTTCAATCCTGAATATTTATGCCCCTAATATAAGGGCACCTACCTATGTAAAAGAAACACTGCTAAAGCTTGAATCCCACATCAATTCTCATACCCTAATAGTGGGAGACTTCACTACCCCACTTTCAACCCTGGATAGGTTAACCAGAGAAAAATTCAACAGAGAAATAAGAAATCTAAAAGAGGTTATGATGCAAATGGATGTAATAGATATCTACAGATGCTTCTACCCAAATACAAAGGAATATACATATTTCTCAGCTCCTCATGTAACTTTCTCTAAAATTGACCACATAATTGGTCATAAAGCAAATATCAGCAGATATAAAAAAATGAAAATAATCCCAAAAATAGAAAGAAAAAGAACCTAGGACCAGACAGTTTCAGTACAGAATTCTATGAGAATTTTAAAGAAGAATTAATTCAAAATTGTCCACAAAATAAAAGCAAAAGCAAAATTGTCAAACTGTTTTTTATGAAACTATAGTATCCCTGATACCCAAACCAAACAAAGGTGCAACAAGGAAAGGAAAGTACAGACCAATGTTTGTCATGAACATTGATTAAAAAAAAAATAAATAAAATACTGTCAGACTGAATCCAAGATTAAATTAAAATATTATCTACCATAGTCAAGTATGCCATGCCAGAGATTCAGGGATGTTTTTTATATGGAAATCAAACAATGTCATTTACCACATAAACAACCTGTAAAAAAGATGACAATCTCATTGGATGATGAAAAATCCTTTGACAAATTTCAACATTCCATCATTATAAAGATATTGGAGTAATCAAGGATACAGACCCAGGAATGACAAAACAATACTGTTTAAAAATAGAATTTATGGAGGCGTCATTTTTCTTGACTTTAAGATTTACTATAGATAAAATCAATAGAGTAAAAATGTTAATCTTACCAAAAGGACCAACAGATTTAATGTAATCCCCATCAAAATTCCAACACATTTCATCACTGATCTTGAAAAACCAACACTTAAACCCATATGAAAATTAAAAAAAAATAAAACAGTTCAAATCATCAACCAATCTTGTTAAACACAAAAACTTCTGGAGATATGACTATGCCTGACTTCTAGCTCTACTATAGAACTACACCAATAAAATTAGAATATCATTGGAATAAAAGCAGACATGTGAATCAATGGAATCAAACTGAAGGCCTTGAAATTTAACTATATACTTATAAATGCCTGATTTTGATGAAAAAGCCAAAAATATATAGTGAAAAAATAAAGCATCTTCAGCAAATGATGCTGGCATAACTAGATGGTGGCATATAGAAAAAAGGAAATAGATCCATTTCAATTATTGTGTACAATCTCAAGTCAAAGTGGATCAAAGATTTGGGTTTATTTTGACTTAAACCCAGTTACGTTGAACCTGATTGAAAAGAAGGTAGAAAATAGCAAATTGAACACATTTACACAAGAGAACAGTTCATAAATTTAACACTAGTAGCACAGACACTGACAACAATTAGTAAATGGAACACCTTGAAACTGAGAAACTTCTGTAAGGCAAAGGACAAGGTCAATAAGACAAAATAACAGCCTACAGAATAGGAAAATATTTTATCAACCTCACATCTGATGGAGGACTGATCTCAAAAATATACAAAAAAATTTAAGAAACTTGAAGTCAAAATACCAAATAATCCAATTAAAATTGGGGTACAGAACTAAATAGAGAATTCTCAACAGAAGAATTGCAAGTGGCTGGAAAAAAAAGGAATTACTCAATATCCCTGGACATCAGAGAAATGCAAACTGAAACACCTCTAAGATATCATCTTACATCTGGCTGAGATCAAGACACTGATGATAGTTTATGTTAGACAGGATGTGAAACAAGGGGAACACTCCTCTAATGCTGGTGTTCTTCAGAAAAATGGAAATAGGTCTACCTAATAATCTAGCAATAACATTCTTGGGCATATACCCAAAGAAAACATTCTTATCACAAAGGCTTTGCTCAACTATGTTTATAGCAGCATTTTTCTTAATGTTCAGGAACTGCAGACAACCTAGATACCACTCAACTGAAGAATAAATTTATAAAATATGGGACATTTACACAATGCAGTAATACTCAGCAGAAAAAAAATGGCATTATGAAATTTGTAGGCAAATGTACAGAGCTAAAATATATCATCCTATGTGAGGTAACAAAGACCTGGAAAGATAAACATTGTATATACTTACTCATAAGTAGATTTTAGGCAGAAAACAAGAAGTAACCAGACCTCAATCCACAACCCCTGATAGCTAGGTAACAAAGAGGAACCTAAGAGAGAGATTAATGAACACCTCTGGGCAGAGGAGATAAGAACTCCTGAGTAAATTGGCACTGTAGGCAGAAAGGTGGATAGATGAGGCAGAAAGAGAACATATTGGAATGGGATGGTTGAGTCATGGGAGGTACAGAGAAGAAAGATAAGAAAATAGATATCTTGATAGATTATGCTTTTGTGGGTTTAGAGAGAAACTGCTTGCTAGGCAATATCCAAGAACCCACAAATATGACTGCAGTTAAGACTCCAAGCAATAGTGGAGTTGGTACTTAAACTGGCCTTCCCTTATAGTCAATTGGTGACTACCCTAATCGTCATTATAGAATTTTCATCCAGTAACTGTTGGAACCAAATGCAAAGATCCACAACGAAGCACTGGGTCAAGCTCCCAGTCCAGCTGCAGTGAGGGAGGAGAAATTATGATCAGATCATGATGAGGAAACCCACAGAGACAACTGAATTGAGGTACTGGGAGCTCACTAAATCTGAATTGAGAGCTGAAGAACCTACATGAGACTGTACTAGGCCCTCTGAAGGTGGATGATAGTTGAATAGTTTGTGGAGTTTGTTGGGCTTCTGGCAATGGAACCATAATTTATTCCTACTGCAGAAACTTGCTTCATAGAGTTTATTCTTTATACAAAAACATGTTTCTGAGCCTCCATACTGGGGGTAGGGGCTTGGTCCTACCAAAAATAGATAAGCCAGAACGTGTTGACTCACCCTGGGAGTCCTTATCCTCTCTGAGGAAAAGAGAGGTCAAGGAGTGGAGGGAAACTGGGGAATGACAAGGAAGAAACGAGAAATGGGCAGGTGGAAATGCTAAAAAAAAAAAAAAAACCCTTTAAAATAAAAAATTATGTTAAATGGAAACATTATGCAAAGAGAAATATTCTAAACATTGAAGTAGAAGAAAAAATATGAGAATAAAAGAGCTTCTTAATAGTTATGCTAATAAAATTTATTTAGCATTAAAAAATAGAAAAAAGTGGTACATTACTTAAATATTACTCAAAAACTAACAAAAGTAAAAACTTAAAATTTGCAGGCAAATGATAGAAAATAGATAATCAAGTATAGTAACTTACAAAGAAAGACAAGTATGTCATGTATTTACACACACACACACATATATGTATAGCAAAGTGTTATAAATAGGTTGAGGTGGACTGGAAAGGAAGAACAATTCATGGATGGGGAAGAAGAAGAGGAACAGAGAGAAGTAAGAAAGCTAAAATTAAAAGAAATTTATGGAGTAAGATGAATATGTAATAGATGTTACAAACACATATATTTATAAAGGTGATCTAATAAAATTGCCACATAACGGGAGATACAAAGCCCCAAGTGGATATCTCTTACAACAAAATGAATCTGTTTCTGTTTCTTTAATGATTTTCCTTTTTGTGTGTTTTTTAAATTTTTTATTTATTTTTAATAAAGTCTCCATTTTTTATCCATGTATCCCCTTGTTCAAACTCCTTTGCCCCTCCCACTCCTCCCAGTCATTCTCTCTTCTTCCCATCTCTTTATTTCCTTTCCAGCAAGGGCAGGAGGTCCCAAGGTCCCAAGGTAGCTTATTTCAGCATCCACTCCAAGGAAGTCCGATTTCCTCATCCTAATATCAAGACTGGGTTAGGTGTTTCTCTGGAGGAAATGGACTCCAAAGTGCCAGTCCAAGGTGCTTCCGATCCCAAGCTGTTCACTGGCTGTGATTTGCAGCTTGGGTGTGCTTTGCTTTTTATTTAAAGTCCACTAATAAGTGAGTTCATCCCTTGCTCATCTTTCTTGGTTTGTGATACCTCACTCAGGAGAATATTATCCAAATCCATCCATTTGCCTGCAAATTTTAGGATATCATTTTTTGCTTAGTGCTGATTAGTACTCCATTGTGTAGATGTATCATAGTTTGTTAATCCATTCTTCAGCTGAGGGGAATTTAGATTGTTTCCAGGTTCTTGTTATTTCTAAAAATGCTGCTATGAACATAGTTGAGCTAATGATTTTTGTGTGCAAATGTGCATCTTTAAGGTATATGCTCAGTAGTAGTATTGCTGTACCCTTGGGGATATTGATTCCCAGTCTTCTGAGAAACCGCCATCCTGCATTCCAGAGTGACTGAACAATAGTGGAGGAGTGTTCTCCTTACTCTGCAACCTCTTCAGCATAGGCTTTCCTATGTGTCTTTAATCTTAGCCATTCTGACAGGTGTAAGGTGGTATTACAAAGTTGCTTTGATTTGCATTTCTTTGATGGCTAAAGATGTTGAGCACTGCCTTTCAGCCACTTGTAACTGTTCTGCTGAGAATTCCCTTTTTAGTTTTGAATCCCATTTTTTAAATTGGGTTATTTAAGGCTTTGGGTTCTAGTTTCTTGAGTTCTGTATGTATTTTAGAGATCAGTACTCAGTCACTTGTAGGATTGGTGAAAATCTTTTCCTATTCTGTAGGCTGTCATTTTGTCTTATTGACTGTCTTTGGCTTTACAGAAGATTCTCAGCTTCAGGAGGTCTCACTTTTTGATTGTTGATCTTAGTGTCTGTGCTACTGGTATTATACCTAGGAAGTGGTCAATTGTGCCACTGCATTGGAGGGTACCTCACACTTTATTTTCTAGCAAGTTCAGTGTGGCTGGGTTTAAATTGAGGTCTTTGATCCACTTGAATTTGACTTTTGTGCAAAGTAATAAGCTGGGATTTTTTTCATTTTTCTATACTCTACAACCTAACTATGCCAACAGCATTTGTTGAAGATACTACCTTTTTTCCTTTGAATGGTTTTGGCTCTTGGTAAAAAAATTAGGTGTTCATATGTGTGTGGGTTAAGGTTGGCACCTTTGATTTGATTCTATTGATTCACAAGTCTGTTTTAAAGCCAGTACCAGGCTGTTTTTATTACTGTAGCTCTATAGTATAATTTGAAGTCAGGGATGGTGATTCCTTCTGAGGTGCTTTTGTTGGGCAAAATTATTTTGGCAATCCTGGATTTCTGTTATTCCAAATAAAATTGAATAGTTTTCTTTCTAGGTCTGTAAAAATTTTTGTTGGAATTTTGACAGGAATTGTATTGAATCAGTAAATTGCATTTGGTATGATTGTCATTTTTATTATGTTACTCCTACCTGTCCAGGAACATGGGAGATCTTTCCATTTTTTGATATCCTCTTCAATACAATCACATTTGGTTAATACAGAAATAATACAAATACAATCACATCATAAAACTAAAAACAAACTAAACATAATTAACTAAAAAATTCCAAAAATAAACCTTAAAAAAAAAAAAACCAAAACAAAAAGTCGTCATTCTCTCACAAAAGTTCCCCAACCAAATACACAGTTCACTCCAACTGCCCAAAAGTTCAAACATACAACATAAAAATAAAAAATCTTCCTTAAAAAAACTCCAACACACTACAACCTCATCCTGTCATCTTCTCCTAAAACCAACTCTATTTTATTTTATTTTTTTTTCTTTATTTTGTATTTATTAAAAAAAAAAACACAGTAAAAAGAATTTAAAATGTGGAAGAGTTAACAATAGCTATATAGAGGATAAGAATGATAAGCATGGCTTATCAAGGGTAGACATACAAATAAGATTGCTACACCTATATTTTCTTTGTGTTCATCTTTCCCTCTGAATTTTTTTTTTCCATCCC
>PVIH01023336.1:0-25052 GCA_004025045.1 Sigmodon hispidus
CTATCTCTATTTGCAGATGATATGATTGTATACATAAATGACCCACAAAATTCTTCCAAGGAACTGCTACAGCTGATAAACACCTTCAGCAATGTAGCAGGATACAAGATTAACTCAAAGAAATCAGTAGCCCTTCTATACACTAAAGATAGAAGAGCTGAAAAAGAAATAAGGGAAACATTACCCTTCATAATAGCTGTAAATAGTATTAAATACCTTGGAGTAACTACAACCAAAGAAATAACGGACCTATTTGACAAAAATTTTAAATCACTGAAGAAAGAAATTGAAGAGGATATCAGAAAATGGAAAGCTCTCCCTTGTTCCTGGATTGGTAGGATCAACATAGTAAAAAATGGCAATTCTACCAAAGGCAATCTACAGATTCAATGCACTGCCCATCAAAATCCCAACACAATATTTTTTGGACCTTGAAAGAACAATACTCAATTTCATTTGGAATAACAGGAAAGCCAGGATTGCCAAAACAATTTTACTCAACAAAAGAACCTTAGGAGGTATCACCATCCCTGACTTCAAGTTATACTATAGAGCTACAGTAATAAAAACAGCCTGGCACTGGCATCAAAACAGACTTGTGGACTAATGGAATAGAATTGAGGATCCAGACATTAACCCAAAAACCTATGAACACTTGATCTTTGACAAAGAGGCCCAAAACATTCAATGGAAAAAAGATAGTATATTTAACAAATGGTGTTGGCATAGCTGGATGGAAGTGTGTAGAAAAATGAAAATAGATCCAAGCCTGTCACCCTGCACAAAACTCAAATCCAAGTGGATCAAAGACCTCAACTTAAACCTAGCCACTTTGAACTTGATAGAATAGAAAGTGGGAAATACACTTCTATGAATTGGCACAGGCAACCACTTCCTAAATATAACACCAGTGGCACAGACACTAAGACCAACAATCAATAAGTGGGATCTCCTGAAGCTAGGAAGCTTCTGTAAAGCCAAGGACACTGTCAATAGGACCAAATGACAGCCTACAGAATGGGAAAAGATTTTTACCAAACCTACAAGTGATAGAGGACTGATCTCTAAGATATATAAAGAGCTCAAGAATCTAGACCCTAAAACCTTGAATAACCCATTCAAAAAATGGGGTACAGATCTAAAAGGGGAATTCTCAGCAGAGGAACTACAAATGGCTGAAAGGCACCTGAAAAAGTGCTCATCATCTTTAGCCATCAGAGAAATGCAAATCAAAACAACTTTGAGATACCACCTTACACCTGTTAGATTGGCTAAGATAAAAGGCACAGATGACAGCCTATGTTGGAGAGGATGCAGAGCAAGGGGAACACTACTTCATTGTTGATGGGAGTGTAAGGTTGTTCAGCTACTTTGGAATGCAATATGGCAGTTTCTCAGAAAATTGAGAATCAATCTCCCCAAGGACCCAGCAATACCACTTCTGGATTTATACCCTAAAGAGGCACATTCACACTCCAAAGGTATTAGCTCAACTATGTTCATAGCAGCATTATTTGTAATAGCAAGAACCTGGAAACAACCTAGATGCCCCTAATCTGAAGAATGGATTAACAAACTGTGGTGCATCTACACAATGGAATACTACTCAGCAGTAAGAAAAAATGATATCCTAAAATTTGCAGGCAAATTTGGAGAATATCCTCCTGAGCAAGGTATCATAAACTCAGAAAGATAAGCAGGGGATGTACTCACTCATTAGTGGTCTCTAAACAAACAAACAAGAAAAAAGGCCAAGCATGTCCAAGCTGCAAACCACAACCACTGAACAGCTTGGGATCAGAAACACCCTGGACTGACCCTTCGGATCCCACTCCAACTATAGGAACACCTGACTCATTCTTGAGGGAGGGGGCACAAAACTCGACTTGCCAGGAGTGGAGACTCAACTAAGCATTATTGGGTCAGTGGGACCATAGGACTGTCTGCTGCCTGCCCAGCGAGGGGATGGGGAGTTGTGGAGAAGAAAAAAATGACCTAATGTGGCGGGAGGGGGAAGGGACCTTGAATAAGGATATACAGAGATGGAAAAAAAAAATTCAGAGGGAAAGCTGAACACAAAGTAAATATATGTGTAGCAATCTTATTTGCATTATCACCCTTGATAAGTCATGCTTATGATTTTTATCTTCTTTACAGTTATTGTTAACTTATCAGCATTTTAAATTCATTTTACTGTTTTTCTTGATAAATACAAAATAAATTAAAA
Organism: Sigmodon hispidus; assembly: GCA_004025045.1. Lineage (NCBI taxonomy): Eukaryota > Metazoa > Chordata > Mammalia > Rodentia > Cricetidae > Sigmodon > Sigmodon hispidus. The sequence continues at coordinate 2,228 of PVIH01023336.1, forward strand.
AAAAAGAAAGGAGAAAAAAATTCCTGCTTCACAAAAAAAGTCTGTCATATATTTGAGACCTGTAGGCCAAAGATAGATGTCCCAACATTATAGAGGAAACTGAGTGACTGTCCAGGAAATAGCTGTTTCTGTCATTTCTATAATTTTGGAAATTGCTTGTTCTGCAATTTCTGTTTACTCAGATAATACTATGTCATTTTTAGGTCTTTGATGGAGTTAAAGACTAGATAGATATACCATTTTCTTTGTCACTAAATTAAAAAATAATACTTACAAAAGAGATACAAAATTTATAAGGTTAAAATACATAAATTGTTAAGTTGTTTATCTAAAAATATTTTAAGGTCTAAAAAGATATTTTTAAGATGGTGATATGCACATTATAATAGAAAATGGTTTAAAAACTTTAGGTTCAAAAATATAGGATAGATAATAGAGTATTTTCTCTGAATATGCCAAATGCAAATATGCACTGGACATTGTGAATGTAATTCTTGCCTAATAATTATTCTTATTGTATATAGTTTTGCTATGTTAGAGTTAGAGCCTTTTCTTTTTATTTAAAAAAATGGAGGCAATTTTGTGGGATATTTGCACACTATGTGAATATGTATTGCTGTAATTGGTGTAATACAACCTGAATTAGCTGGCAGGAGAGAATAGTTGGAAGTTCTGGGCAGAGAGAGAGAACTCTGGGAAAAAGAAAGGCAGGTCACCAGACAGAGGTGGAGGGTGCAGAATGGGCAGTAAGAAGATGAAGTAATGAGCCACATAAAAGAACATAGATGTAAAACCATGATTTAATTGAGGTTATAAGAACTAATTAGGAAGAAGCCTAAGCTAAGACAAAGCTTTTCTCATTAAAAATAAGTTTTCATGACATAATTTGTGGGCTTGAGGTCCTGATGAGAAAGTGCAACTACAAACATCAATGTTGCTGTAAATAAATGAGTAGGTGTAAAGAAAAGCAAAAGGAGGAGTAGAGAAGAGGGGAAGGGGGAGGAGACAAGAGGGGAGGGGAAGGAAAGAGAGGAGAGAAATCCCTTGGAAGGTGCAGCACTCACAAGGTCCTTGTGCTCACAAATAGTACTAGGGAAACCAGAAATGCTCAACATGCATGCTCTTCTCTTCAATGGAAGGATTTATACCTGTTTTCATTGAGAAATCAGAAAATGGATATGATTAAAAACCTGGTGATCTTTGCTATCTGTAGGGTCAGGCCTCATCCAAATCCCACAGACAACTATGTTTATCCAAGACTCTCCTTAGACTTTTGACATTATTTCCCATTCTTACACAGAGCAGCACCTGAGCATCCTATGCTGAGTGTACACAGACTGAGAGCCTGTTGTCTGGCAAGAAACGAACCCCCTAAAAGGAATAAATCAGAAGTGCAAGCGTTTTCTCTTTGGCAGCCTGATCCTTGACCTCTTTTCTGTCTCCCAACCAGAGACCTTTTAACATTTCTTTTCATTTTGTTCTGGCTCACTGCTCCCATTCCTTCTGACGCCTGCATGGCTGAGCTTTCTTTGAAGATAGAAGAGTGCTCCTGAGCTTCAAGGATTATACCAGAGTCATGCCTTTGTGGAGCAATATCTTCCCCAAGTCCTTTTCCCATAGAAGACTTTATTACCTAGTATTTAATTTGGAAATACTTAAAGGTTTCCAAAGGACCCAAAGGAACAGCCCAAAAGATACAATCCAACAATAGAAGAAAATATAAATTTGAAAGGGGATGCTTAACTAAGCCATCTTGGGACTCCATGCCCTTGCTGGGGAGGAGATAAAGTGATGGGGAGAAGAGAGAGTGACTGGGAGGGGCAGGAGGGGGAAGGGAGTCTGAACAAGGGGATGCATGGATAAAAAAATATGACTTTATTCATAATAATAAAAAATATATATACAGTTTGAAAAATTCCCTTTAGGTATGCAAGCTTGTGGCAACACACACACACACACACACACACACACACACACACGCACGCACACATGCAGTTGCATCACATCAGAGTGATCTGTTGTCAGCAAAGTCATAGAAAAAAAAGCTTTATAATCTGAAATATTTGAAGATATCTATGAATTTCAATGGGGAAAAATAACCTTTGTCTTCACTACTTTCTAATAGAAATTTAGTACTTCCCTTAATTTTTAGACTTGTTTGGCATGGTCATTAATAGCAAGCTCAAATATTTCCACATTTCTTAAATTGTAATTCTTGCTTGTCACCACTTTGAACTTTGGGTATTTGCTGTATCTTTTGCTAAACATTATCAGATGCCTTGACACAAGAAAAAAGTCAGATAAAGTACAAACTTTGTTTTAAAAATATTTGAATAATCCTCTTTCAAAACAACTCATCCCTTTGTTGATTATCTGTTTCATTGTGTAAGTTTTAAAAGGTGGCTTGAGAAGGGCTTCACTAGCCTGCCAAAGGGTCCTAGGCCAACACTCACGATCAAGAAGTATACAAAGTCAATATACTACATCCTCAATCAAGATGCTTGAACACAGTTTGCTCAAGATTTAAACAGATTTTTATAAAGTAGGGGAACTGATTACTCTCATTTCTCTTTTTCTTAAAGATCTCCTCACTATTGTCTATGAATGCTTCATTTTTCTATTCAAGTCCTCTTTTTCTGGTGAACCTCAGAAACAAAAGAAAAATTGTATTTTCTGAGTTGGGAATAAGAAAAAGTTTCCTTAAAGCAAGCACTGAGAGGGCCTGAGCATCCCCTGTCTCTGGCTATCACCTACACAAAACATTCTTTCTCTGTGCTTTCCGAGTTAAAGAGCAGACATAGACAGCTCTCACCTAGAGCCAGAGTGTCCTGGTGTCCACTGGTTCATGTTACTGAGGACAGTCTCCTAGATACACAGTCACACAAAGATGATTAGAACTGGCCCCTTACGGGGTAGCACACACACACATATTCACATACACACACATACACACACACACACACATACACACACACATACACATACACACACACATACACACACACACACACACACACACACACACATACACATTCACTACATAGTTTGGTCAACCTTAGGGTAGAGTTCAAAGGAAAGGCAGTTATCTGTTTATACCTGCCAGTACTTCACTGCATCTCCTGGAGAGTGTTTTGAAGCAGCAAGATATCACACCAGGTAGCTTACCAATTGTTTTAAAACATAGGCCATGACCACAATCCACAGGAAGTCACACGAGCCAGCTGCACATCTCCACAGCTGTGGCCAGGCAACATTGGGTTTTCTAAGCCACATCCCATCCATAGAGTAAAAACATTCAGGCTCCTATGGTCATTACTCACTCTTAAAAGATTAATTTAACAAAAATGAACACTCACCGCAGTAATGAATGCCATTCACTGGGACATGACTTGAGAGAGCTAGCCACACTGGAAAACATTACTTTTAAATTAATGACAGAACTGAAGATTATTTTCATATTTGGTCAGCATTTTCTTGAAAAGTAATAATTACCCAGGGTGGGAAAAAAATCTATATTAGTACTAAGCTTTTGCATGTTATGAGGTAAAATTAGCTAAGCCAAAGACCAGGCTTATTATTCACCTCCTTACCAACTGCTTTACTGGCCAGAAGGGACATACAAGGTCACACTGTGCAGTAAAACGGGGGCCAAGGGGATTAATGGAGCTGCCACATTATGTCCCAGGTACACAGATCCATCACAAATAAGACTTCATAATGACGATTTATGTAGTAAGCTGACAGTGTTCTACATGGAGACACTGGGGGAACACTTGGTATGTTTGATTGCATGTGTGCCACAGAGCTCCACAGTAAGGAGGCTATTGTTACAGTATCATTGTTGGTGGCATTGGTTACTATTAATCTCTTTCTATAAATAATGATATTTAGAAGCAGAGGTCTTCAGTAACTTACATTGAACACAGTTGGTACAGAATGGTTCCAGATTTGATTGTGGACAATGTGACTACATAGTCAATGCATTTAACTATGTTTAATGCTGTGGTGAGGACAAAATACAACTTTAGGTATACATATGCATTCAGAATTCCTTACACATACCTCACATGCAATATGACAGGTTACTTTCACTAACCCTATAGTTAAGTCTTCATATAGAAATGGGCAAAGTTATTAACATAACCACCACCAAGCGCCAACCTCTGCAGGGCACAGACAACATGCAGCCCCTGCTCTAATGCTACACATACACATACATGTATTCACTGAATTTAAAGCAACTTAAGCATTATTTTACTTATTATACTCATTATTAATCCCATTTTACATAGAAGAAAACTGAGGCAGTGGAGAAGCTAAATTACTTGCATTTGACCATTAGGAAACAGAAGAGCCAGAGCTGGAGGCCATTGACTCTTCAAACCAATCTGATGTGGTAAGAGATGCTGTTCTTATTTCATAGTCAAGGTCAATTGGAGGCAATTTGTCTCAGAAAGGTACTGTCAATCTGCAAGTTATAGACCCTCAAATAAATCATATGCCTTACAACGGTACATATATGTTTTATTCTCTGACTTGGTTCTAAGACCAATTCTTGCCTAAATACATGTGCTGACATATTCAAACATTTACATCCATATGCTCTAAAACCTAAGCCCCTCTTGACCTCAGCCAAATACACATCTTTCTTCAAGGCCAGGCTCCAAGTCCCCTCCCTCAGAGGAGCCAGGACTGACTGGAGAATGCTCTGGGATTACTCACCCCACACTGAAAAGCCATTGCTGTGTTGTAGGAGTTAAAATGGCTTTGCCAACCTCTCAAAAGGTGTTTTGAGAGAGTGATAACCTAAAATAGTTTTCATATATTAAGACTGACACCAAAGGTGTTACCCAGAGTCCTTGAAATGGGGGAGAGACTACCAAAGAGGTTGCCAGGTACCATCGAGCACACAGTTCAGTCAACTGATCATGTATTCAAAAGGTGGGGATCAAACTGTTTCTGGCCTCATAAAGTAGTCAAGATTATTGGTGTGATTTATGGTACTATACAGCTTTTAAGAATAATCTTAAAAACTAGGTGTCACGGCACATACCTACAATATCAGCTACTTGGAAGACCATAGCAGAGGTTCAAGGTCAAGGGCATCCAGGGAAACAGTGAGATAAGCACCCATCTCAAAAAGAAGCAGTCTCAGAGAAGAACCACACAATGTGAAAAATATCCACATGTTGGTCAGCTTTCAATTACTGTAACAAAACAGTTCAAATAACAAAAAGAGCATTTTGTCTCAGAGTTTTAGACAAATCAGTCCATTATCAGTTGGTCTTGCTGCATTTTGGCCTGTGACAAGTCAGCCATCATGGCAAGTAGTGCATGGTAAGGGAGGATACTCACCTTTTGCTAACCCAGGAATCAAAGACAGGAGAAAGAGGAACTAGATGATAATGCCAGCTTTAAAGACATATCTACAATATCAACTTCCTTTTACTAAATCTCTCTACTTAGAGATCCACCATTTCCCAGCAGCACCAATAACTGTGTACCAAGCCTTCAACATAAAAACCTAAGACAAGAATACTATTTAATATCTGAAGTATAGCTACTCAAACACTTCCTGTGGTTAAACATGCACTGAACAAAGAATGTAGCATCCTCCCAACCAACTGTTTACTTCTCAATGACAAACAAGGAAGGAGGAACTGAGGGAAGGAGGGGAGAGGCAAGGAGGGGGAGGGAGGAATGGAAAAGGGATTGGGAGAAAGGTGTGAAAAAGGAAGGGGGAGGGAGGTATGAGGAAGGAGAAGAATGGAAAGAAAACAGTGGAATGGAACAGGAAACTAATGTCCTGAGAAATGGCAGACCAATTTTTAAGGAAGTTGTCACACTGTATGTTACTATGGAAACAAGAACAGTACAGAACTATGAAGCTGGTACTAGTATAACAAGCACCAATGAACATTTCATAACACAAAGATGTAACTGCATATACTCTTTTTCAAATCCATGGAAAAGGGCAAATATACTCTAGCTATCAGCCAAGTCTGGATAATTTACAGCTTAATAAATTAGATGAAGATGTTTGATGTTTTTCCTATGAGGTAAACAAAGTGATGCTGCAAAGCAGAATACTGTATCCCAAATGTACATCTGTTTTACTGACAGCACAAAGAAGAGAGTGGAGGCTGTTTCCCTCTTGTTCTTGCATGTTTTTAGGACTAAGATGCTGGTAGTGATACAGGCTGGCTCTGGCACATCTATCTATAAGGGTGAAGAAGCAGGAAAAGGCTCTTCCATATTCTTTCACTGCTTAAGAAATTCTTACATTCTAGATTTCCTGCTCATTTATTTGTTTCGTTTTGTTTCTGCAGTTGCCTGGAATACAGTTCCAATGTTTGCAAAAGGCTTGTTGGTATTCTAAGCTCATGGGAAGATATTTTAAAGAGTCTGTAGGAAACAAGAGGACTTGCTTAGCATTCCCTCGATCATCTTTGAAACTGAACTGGATGAATGGGCTTATCAGAGGCCAGCTTTCAACAAAGTCATGGCTTATAAACTGGGGTTATCAAATCATCATGAATCATACAGAATATTAAAGCTCCAAGAAAAAAGGAATACCTGTAGAAGATTCCTCAGCCTTAGAAATGTTAACATAGAAATGTTGACAATGTAAAATTTTTGTTAAAGAAAAGTGGTTGTCATCTACACTGTAGAGCATCTGGCAGCTGCCTGACCATTCTGCTAGAAACCATTAACAGTTTCAGTCAGAATGTGGTCCGAATCAAAATGAAGGCACTTGTGTCAGACCCTGAAAGGTGAACAGGATACTCCATGAAGAGAGAATTCTAGCATATTATATTTCCAAAGCTCAGCTGACCACAGGCTTACAGAGAAAAGTTAAAATGAGTGTCTGTGAGCCTGATGCAATGAAACAGGCTGCTTTGATTTAAAGACTGTTCCCAGCCACTTGCCCATTAACCCCTGTAAGCTCTTAGGGAATGCCAAGAGTGGTAAAGAACTGCCTTTCAAGATACACCTGTATTCCTCCCTTTCCAGCAAAACCCCAACCTTGCCTTCACTCCAAGACACAGCAGAAACAACCCTCATTTGAATTAAAGGGCATGACTGTGGTGGAAATTATAGAGGTGAGTTATTAAATCTACTCAAGTCTATAGGAGAGCTGCTGAAGGAAGAAGAGCTTGCCTGGAATTATGCAAAGAACAGCAAAGATGCACCAATGAATGCTCTGTCATTTTGATTTGCCAAGACTAGAAGTAGCTCCATACTGTGGCAAGGAAGCCAACAATATTTCCATGGTGTGGCTGGGCCATGGAGTATCATCTATTCATAGTGCAGAGGGAATGCCTCCTCTTCCTTTATGGGAAGGCCATGATTTTGTCATCACTTGGGGAAAAAAAGGATGTGATGTAGAGGAAGAAATATCTCATGAGATGGAAAGTTGCGGAAATAAGATCAGCAATAAAAATGGGATCTAGTTCTCCAAATTACTCCTCAAGAAATACAGCTTTATATATCATGTAAATAATTTGATAAATATCTGGTAATATCTGATTAAGAGATAAATAAAATGTATCTGGAAATACAGAATTGCATGTGAGCCAGCACAGAGACAATGTACCCACTGAAAAAAAAGGTCTCTTGAACTGGAATCTATAAATTCACAGTGGACTACCTGTCTCCTTACTCTGATGACCCTTTGGCAAGCTGGGCCAATACTGTCACAGATGTCTAGGCTGTGTGACTAGTAGTCCAAATGCATGACTACAATACCACTGCAGTTTCAGCCAAAGCTTGGAGTTCCTACCTTTCCTTGGAATAAAATCATGAAATGAGAGAGCTAATGAGCATACTACCTAGATTCCCTGCAAGCAACCAAGTGGAAAAAAACATGCAGTCAAGCTAAGGAAAGCCAACAGCATGCTCTTTGCTCTGCAGTGTTGAACAACATTGACATGAGCACATTACCTAGATTCCCTGCAAACAACCAAGTGGAGAAAAACATGCAGTCAAGCTAAGGGAAGCCAACAGCATGCTCTTGGCTTTGCAGTATTGAACAACATTGACTTCCATGTGCAAGGATGCTTTCCCATAAGGTCATGGTGTGCAGTGGACTCAAAACAGAACCTGAAAACAAAGAAACCCAGACTGCACAGGCTTCTGTAGTGTATGGAGTAGATGAGGGCCCTACCCTAAAGGATTGTTCCAGAGGTTCAGAACAACTAAAGGTTGCAATAAGATCTTATTCTTTCTGCATTTTTACACTCCCTCCACACCTGGCCAGCTGTTCCACAGCTTTCAAAACATCCTGATAATATATAGTATACATATAAAACCACATATTTTTATTGGGCTCTTTCAGTATACTAGGCTTGGTTCAGAGCTCTTGTGTTTTCATTGTTTGGGTTAAGATTTTACGTTTATGAGGTGTTGGGGCTGAAGAAGGAGTGTGCTATGTTTTCATTTTGTTTTTATTTTAATTACCACACACTCTTCTAACCCTTCCCCTGGTGTTGACCCCTCCAAAGAGATGATAATCTCATTTCCTGCAACTTAAGAAAAATTCTTAGCAGGTCAAGACTCCCACTAAGAGTCGAATGTTTATTTTCTAGCCTTGATTTTCCTATCAATGACATTAAAATTCAAGATGAGTCAAATGTGATGTCAGTTTAGTTCAGATGCACTCTACTTGGACCATGGTTTCTCTTCTTTGTGGAATAACACTTTTCAAGGAATAATAGTATTCTGATCTTTTTATTTTCTTAAAATTCTACTCATTAAAAAAAAAAAACTATCTCAGTAGTTAAACTTCAAAAAGTAAAACAAAATTGACTTAAAAGCAGTTGTCTTGAATAATACATATGGGATATTGTATTCTTTCCTCTGAGACTATAAATCACAGGACTAAGGACATAGAGAAGACAAAATAAATATAGTAATACTGATAACAGTATACAGGTAATAAATACAAATAACCACATATAGATATAATAAAAAGTCCTTTCAAAGCCACTTGCTTCCTGGCCCAAATGGGCATCAGCTTTCTCATTTATGGGCTGCAGCAAAGGACTGATTTAACAGTAGTCTGCTCCTCTGCCCCCATGGTTGGATCTGGACCATGTGACATGAGAGAGCTGAACACTAGTTTTCTTTATTCTTGGAACACCTGTTAAGAGGTTATGGGAGGTTTTATGTACAGTGAGTCCTCACTCTCTAGGAAGAGGGGGGGAAAGCCTCATTAAAACATATCCTTTGCCAAAGTTTCATTGCTCAAAAGCAGGAGTATAACATTGAACCCTCAGGCACTCTGCAAACTGTGCTTTCAACCTTTCCAAGTGCCTTCTTGTAAATTCTGAGCTTAAATACATTCCCATCACTTTCTATGCCCAAATGGTTTCTGAATCAATATATATTTAACCACAATAGCAATTAAATAAGTTATTTTTAAATTATCCAATACATTCTACACATGATTTGCCCTCACTGTATAAATCATAAAATATACATGTATATATGTGTATATTTATGTATTCTAAGTGTAACTGAAAGGTTAGAATAATTAAATGTTCACAATGTCAATGAGTTATTTGAATATTTTAAATAGAATAAAGATATTACATAGACAGTATCTGGAAACCTACAATCAACATAGAAAACTAAATTAATAATAATACTTCAATTCCACATCAAATAGAGAACACAGAATACATCAGGAAATATAAAAGAATAACAATAAACTGAGCATGAAACAAGAATGGGAAGTTTCCAGGTTCCAGAAACAGGGGGAACCAGAGAACCAGAGGTGAGCTCTAGGCAACTGACTTACAAGTTCTCAGATACAGGAAAAGAGGCTTTGACTGGAAGCAAAATATAAGAATTCAGATAGTACAGCAGGTAAAGGTGTCTGTCACCAAGCCTGAAAACCTAAGTTTAGTTCCCAAAATCCAAAAGATGAAAGAAGGGGGCCCATTCATACAAATTGTCTTCTTACCAGCACACACTGGCACACACAAATAAAGAAGTGTCATTTTTAAAGTGTGTGTGTGTGCATATATATATTATATATGTATGAATGTGTACATGTTTATTTATGTATGCGTATATGTATGTATGTGTATGTATATGAATTCAGGACCAAGAAACATAGCAAGCATGACCTGAGCCTACATGGTGCGCATCAAGCACTATCCCATACTCAAGGTAAGAATGAGAATACGCTTTGCACTGGCCTACAGGAGTTTCATGCCTCCTCCTTGACCGTAGATAAAATTTCTTAGTTAGAAGTCAAACCCTTCACCTCAACTTATTTTCAACCTAACTTCTACTCTAAAAGAAACACAGTAAAAACAGATCAATTATTGAAGTCCGTCAGGTCCAAGGGACAGAAATTCTAGGCTGCTGTCAGGAGGCATAATCTCAGCTGAAGATGAGTGGGGAAAAAAATTACCAATGGTTTGAGGAGCCATACTACCAGACCATGGGAGAAATGACTGTTCAAAAATTATCTGGGTAGTTATCTTAGTTTATGCTGTTATGAGGGGAAGGATAAAGAGTATGAAGTTTATGAAGAATAAAAGATTATTTAATTCATGGTTCTGAAGTCTGCTAAGTCCAAAAGCATAACACTAGTATCTTTTCTTTTTAACATATTATTTTTATTGGTTATTTGGAAATTTCACAGCACACTCTGATCACGTTCACTTCCCAATCCTCCCAGCTCAACACCCCACTCTTGTAACAACCCCCCAGCCCATTCCAGTTCCTTTGTGTCAGTGCCTAGAAACACCTTCCACCTGGAGCCCCAGCCACAGTGGACCTGGATCCAGGTGGGTGAACCACACTCTTTCCTGTCCTCCTTCATGATCTCGCCATCCTCACCCTGAGCCCAGTAACAGACTCCCTACACTGCTCCTCCTCCCACCTCACTCCATCCAAGTCTTGATTCGGACCCAATGACCCCCTAACCCTTTCAATCAGATGATTTGGACCTCACTGCAGCCTCCTTGCAGGAATCTCTCTCTTTTCACCTCCATTCCTCCAGTTATGCTCTAGGTATAAACAGGATCCTCTCAGTTCTTTCCTGAAGACCTTTCCAGTCTTTTCTCCAGGCCCATTCCTCTCAGCCACCCACTGAACTTCAGAATCACTCCCTAACAGGCAACCCAAAGCCACAACACCTTTCCTAAGATCCAGAGATGGCAGCAGAAATCAAGAAACAGCATTTACCTAAAAAAAGACAAGACCAGGTATCAACACCTAGACCAGGACCCACATGGCAGGTTAAATCATCCAGACCTCACATGCCTAGACACCAGTTACAAAGCAGCAACATTGCCAGTCAAGAAAACGTACCTCCACCAGAACCCAGGAACCCTTACAGCAATCCTGGGAGAATGCAACAAAGCTAAAGCACAAAACAAGGACTTCCAATGGCTATCAAGAATATGTTCAAGGACCTTCAAGAGGATGTGAATAAATCCTTTAATGAAGTATGTAAAAACATAAACAGTGTAATCAAATAATGGAAGTAATTCATGACTCGAAAGTAGAACTTCACAGAGAAATAGGGTCACTAAAGAAAACCTAAACTAAAAAGGGAAAATGTAGGAAGTTAAACAAAAATCTTAGAGGTAAGCCTCACCAACAAAGTACAAGACATGGAAGAAAGAATTTCAGGTGCTGAAGACAAGGTAGAAAAAATGGATACTTCAGTCCAAAAAAAAAAAAAGTTGTCTAAACAACATATAGCATAAAACATCCAGAAAATAAGGGACACTACAAAAAGACCAAATCTATAAATAATAGAAATAAATGAAGGAGATGAAACCCAGGTCAAAGGCCCAGAAAGTACTTTCAACAAAATCATAAAAGAACATTTTCCTAACCAAAAAGAGATGCTTATCAAGGTATAAGAGGCACACAGAATACCATATAGAGAGGACAAAAAAGAAAATCTTCATGACACATATCAATCAAAATGCTAAACTTATAGAATAAAAAGAATATCAAAAGTTTCAAAAAAAGACCAAATAACATATACAGGTAGACCCATTAGAATAACACCTGACTTCTCAATAAAGACTCTAAAAGACAGAAGGGCTTGCATAATTGTTCTACAAATTTTAAGAGACCACAGATGCCATTCCAGACTACTATACCTATCAAAACTATACATCTCAATAGATGAAGTAAAAAAAAAAAAAAAAAACAAGATAAAGCAAAATTCTAGTAGTATTTAATATACAAATCCAACTGTATAGAAGGCATCAGGAGAAAAATTTCAATATTAATAGATTAAACACAACCAAGAAAACAAAACAAAAAATAATTCTAGACTAGGAAATAAAAGGGGACCCACACAATGTACACAAAATAGCAGGAATCAATAAACACTGCTCAATTATAATTCTAAACATTAATGGTATCAATTTCCCAATTTGAAAAAACACAGACTAACAGACTGGATTTGAAAACAGAATCCATCCTTCTGCTGCATCAAAAAAATTCACATGAACATAAAGGATAGACAACGCCTCAGCATACAAGAAGGGAAAAAGATATTTCAAACAAATAGACATAAGAGGCAAGCTATTTTATCTCTAACAAACTAGACTTTCAACAAAAACTAAATAGAAGAAATATGGAAGGACACTACACATACTCACCAAAGTTGAAAAATATCCACCAAGAGGATATTCCAATCCTAAACATTTATGCACCAAACATAATGACACACCAGTTCAAAACGATGCATGACTACAGTTTAAATCACATATTGACTCTAGCACAATTATAGTGAGGGATTCAATACCCCACTCCTGCCAATGAAAAAGTAACCCAGAACAAAATTAAATGGAGAAATGCTAGGGTTAACTAACATCATAAACCTAGACGATCCTTATAGGACATTTCACCAAACACAAAAGAGTGTACCTGTGTCTCAGAATATCATGGACCTCTAAAATTAACCACATATATGGACACAAAGTAAGTCTCAACAGATATTAAATTTTTTTAAAAAAATACCTTGCACCCTTTCTAATCATATGCATTAAACCTGGATAGAAACAACAAAAAGTCTACAAACTCATGGAAGCTGAACAACTTATAACTAAATGAAAAATGGGTCAAGACAGAAACTAAAAAGAAAATTTAAAACATTTTAGAAGTGAATGAAAATAAAAACACAACATATCAAATCTATGGGAACAATTTAACAGGCAAGTTCATAGCACTAAGTACCTATATCAAAAAAAAAGTGGAGAGATTTCATATTAACAGTAAATAGCAAATCTAAAAGGTTTAGAATAAAAAGGGAAAAAAGCAGGCCAAAGGGGTAGATGAGAGAAATAATCAAACTTATGTCTTAAATCAATAAAATAGAAACAAAACAAGCAACCCACAAAGGATGAATGAGATAAAGAGGTGATTTTTGAGAAAATCAGTAAGAACAATAAACCCTTAGCTAAATTAACTAAAAGTCAAAGGGAAAAGATCCAAGTTAATAAAAATTAAAGTTAAAAGGAGGAACATCACCACAGAAAAGAAAAAAATACAGAGAATCATAAAGACATACTTTAAAAATCTGTACTTCACCAAGCTGGAAAACCTAAAAGAAATGGATAAATTTCTTGTTCTATATGGCCTACTAAAGTTAAATCAAGATCAGATAAGCAATGTAAACAGACCTATAACCCTAGTAAACTAGAAGCAGTAACTGAAAGTCTTCCAGCTAAAAAATTTGGCTGATGGTCAAATTGTTTAAGTACAGAATCCTACCAGACTTTCAAGAATAATCAATATCAATACTTCTCAAATTATTCTGCAAAATAAAATACCATAGCCCGAATGACTTAGTAAGGAAAATTTCCTTCTCACAATTCTAGAGGCTGGAAATTCAAGATCAAAATGTTTGCCAACCCAGCACCTGGCAAGGCCTTTCATGCACAGGTACCCTTTTGCTGTAGCTTTGCATGGTGTTCAGTCTCTTCTCAGGGCATCCTATTAGACTTTTCTTCACTGTGATGAAGTAACTGAGACAATGTAAAGAACCAAGATTCTATTGGCAGAAGCCACTTGTCTCATGATGGGTAGAAAATAAGTGTAGAAGAAAGGCCTGGGACTATGTCAGGGTCAGCAATCTCTCAGGCTCTCTGAAGTTTCCACCACTATCTCCTGAGACAGTACTGCCAGGAGCTTATAGGTCACATTTCATATTCAAAACCCAATGGGTACTGTTTGTATAATGGAGTCCCTATCCCTAAAGCCTCATTTGAAGCTAATCATCTCCCAAGTGTTCCAGTTCTTGATACTCTAACAATAGGAGTTAAGGCATCTGCATATGATTTATGGGAGACACCATGTCCAGTTAGAACATTATCTTGTCTACTTGTGTCACAATCTATGTTTTGTCCTATCAGATGTCTTAACTTGGACATAAATATCATCAGTTTACTCATTTGTCTTATGAGAGGAGGATAGCATCTTACTTAAAAATTGTTGTTGGATCTGATATACCATCTTACATCTGTCAGACTGGCTAATAGCAAAAACATTGATGACAGCCTATGCTAAAGGGGATGTAGAGTAAGAGGAACATTTTTATAGCTGCTGGGAGCATACACTTATACAGCCAGTTTGGAAATCAGTATGGCAGTCTCTCAGAAAATCGGAACTCAATCTCCCCATTGATCCAGCAGTACCACTATTGGGCATATACCCAAAGGACACTCATTCACACCACAGAGACATTAGCTCAACCATGTTCTAGCAGCATTATTCATAATAGCCAGAACTCAGAAACAATCTAGATGCCCCTCAACCAAAGAATGAATTTTTTTAAATGTGGTACATGTACACAATAGAGTATTATACAGCAGTAAAAAAAAAAAAATGACATCTTAAAATTTGCAGGCAAATGGATAGAACTAGAAAAAAAAACATCTTGAGTGAGGTAACCCAGATCCAGAAAGACAAACATAGAATGTACTCACTCATATGTGGATGTTATGTAGAGCAAAGAATAACCAGTCTACAGTCCACAACCTCAGAACAGTTAGATAACAAGAAGGACCCTAAGGGAGACATTCCTGGATCATCTTGGGAAGATGAAATAGATAAGATCTCCTATTAAATGGGAGCATGGGGAGGGGTATGGGAAGGTAGAAAGAACATGAGAGAACAAGATGGTAAAGTTCGGGGCAGGATAGATATCTTGATATCTTGATAGAGGGAGCCATTTTCATGTTAGGGAGAAACCTGGTACTAGGGAAATTCCCAGGAATCCACAAGAATGACCCAAGATAAGATTCCAAGTAATAGTAGAGAGAGTGCCTAAACTGGTCTTTCCCTGAAGTGAAATTATGACCACCTTAATTGTCATCATAGAACCTTTATCCAGCAACTAATGGAAGAAGATGCAGAGATCCACAGCTAAGCACTGGGTTGAGCTCCCAGTTCAGTCAAAAAGAAAGAGAATGGATTATATAAGCAAAGGGGTCAAGATCATGATGGGGAAACCCACAGAGACAGCTGGCTTGAGCTACTGGGAGCTCAATGATTCTGGACTGACAACTGGAACCTTCATAGGTCCAAACTTGGCCTTCTAAATATGCATGACAGTTGTGTAGCTTGGACAGTTTGTAGGCCTCTGGTAGTGGGACCAGAATTTATCTCTAGTGCATGAACTGGATTCTTGGAGCCCATTCCTGTCTTGATACATCAGGAAAAGGCTTGGTCCTACCTCAACTTGATATCCCAGACATTGTTGATTTCCCCATGCGAAGCCTTAGCATCTCTGAGGAGTGGATGGGGTGGAGGGAAGCTAGGGGCGAGTGGGCGAAGGAGAGGGAAAAAGAACTGGATGGTATGTAAAATAAAAAATAACTTTCAACATAGTAAAAAATGGCAGTCTTACCAAAAGTATTCTACAGATTCAATGCAATCCCCATCAAAATCCCAACACAATTTTTTACTGACCTTGAAAGAAAAACAGGAAAACCATGATTGCCAAAACAATCTTGCTCAATAAAAAAACTTCAGA
Source organism: Sigmodon hispidus (assembly GCA_004025045.1). Lineage (NCBI taxonomy): Eukaryota > Metazoa > Chordata > Mammalia > Rodentia > Cricetidae > Sigmodon > Sigmodon hispidus. The sequence continues at coordinate 18,246 of PVIH01023336.1, forward strand.
AGGCACCACATGCCCTGACTTCAAGCTATACTAGAGAGCTACAGTAATTTAAAAAAAAAAAAAAAAAAAAGCCTAGTACTCGCATAAAAACAGACTTGTGGATCAATGGAATAGAATCAAAGGCCCCAATCCTAATCCATATACCTTTATTTTATTTTTTTCCTTAAAGCTTTTACTGTGAGACATTATGTGGGGAAAAAAAAAAACATACAAGGAAGGACATATGGTCACAAAATGAGGATAACAATTAGAAGCATCAATGCCTGTCAGCTAATTTTGTAGCTGAAGTGTTGGGAATTTACATGTTCCAGGGGCTGAAACATGTTAGTATTCCTCTCCTTCTTCCTCACCCTCTCCTTCAACAAAACGCACACCAACTTCCTCATAATTCTTCACAAGGGCAGTCATATCCTCATGGGCCTCAGAGAACTCCCCTTCCTCCATGCCCTCACCCACATACCAGTGCACAAAGCCACGCTTGGCATACATCAGATCAAACTTGTGATCCAGCCGAGCCCAGGCCTCAGCAATAACTGTGGTGTTGCTCAGCATGCACACACTTCCTGGATCTTGGCCAGGTCCCCACCAGGCACCACAGTGGGAGGCTGATAATTAATGCCAACCTTGAAGCCAATGGGGCACCAGTCCACAAACTGGATGCTGTGCATGGTCTTGATGGTGGCAATGGCAGCATTGACATCTTTGGGAACCACATCACCTCGATACAGCAGGCAGCAAGCCATGTATTTACCATGGCGAGGGTCACATTTCACTGTCTGGTTGGCTGGCTCAAAGCAGGCATTGGTAATCTCTCCTACAGAAAGCTGCTCATGGTAGGCTTTCTCAGCAGAGATGACAGGGGCATATGTGGCCAGAGGGAAGTGGATGCAAGGGTAAGGTACCAGATTGGTCTAGAATTCTGTCTGGTCAACATTCAGGGCTCCATCAAATCTGAGGGAAGCAATGATAGAAGACACAATCTGGCTAATAAGGCGGTTAAGGTTAGTGTAGGTGGGGCATTCAATGTCGAGGTTTCTATGACAGATGTCATAGATGGCCTCATTGTCTACCATCAAGGCACAATCAGATTGCTCCAGGGTGGTGTGGGTGGTGAGAATGGAATTGTAGGGCTCAACCACAGCAGTGGAAACCTGGAGGCTGGGTAGATGGAGAACTCCCACTTGGACTTCTTTCCATAATCAACAGAGAGCTGCTCCATCAGCAGGGAGGTGAACCCAGAGCCAGTTCCCCCACCAAAGATGTGGAAAACTAAGAATCCCTAAAGACTTGTGCACTGGCCAGCCAGTTTGCAAATTCAGTCCAAGACAAGGTCAATGATCTCCTTGCCAATGGTGTAGGGGCCTCGGGCATAGTTGTTGGCAGCATCCTCCTTGCCTGTGATGAGCTGCTCAGGGTGGAAGAGCTACCTGTAGGTACCAGTGCAAACCTCATCAATAACTGTGAGTTCCAGATCTATGAACACTTCCCAGGGTACATGCTTGCCAGCTCCTGTCTCACTGAAGAAGGTGTTGAAGAAGTCATCTCCTCCCCCAACGGTCTTGTCACTTGGCATCTGACCATCAGGCTGGATGCCATGTTCCAGACAGTAGAGTTCTCAGCAGGTATTGCTGATCTGGACACCAGCCTGGCCAACATGGATGGAGATGCACTCATGCATGGTAGCTAGTGATTAGTAGGCAAGGGTAACAGAGGCAGACACTGGATCCCGGTTATCATACCTGACAGCCAAGAATCGAGGTAAATAATGCAATGAGCCCATATACCTTTATAAACACCTGATTTTTGACAAAGAGGCTAAAAATATACAATGGAAAAGTCATTATCTTCAATAAATGGTGCTGGCATAACTGGATGATAGTATGTAGAAGAATGTAAATAGATCTGTATCTATCACCCTGCACAAAACTCAAATCCAAGTGGATCAAAGACCTCAACATAAACCAAGATACACTGAAATTATCAGAAAAGAAAGTGGGAAATACCCTTAAACACATTGTAACAGGTGACCACTTCTTAAATATAGCACCAGTAGCACAGACACTAAGAACAATTAATGTGGGAACTTCTTAAACTGAGAAGCTTCTGTAAGGCAAAGGACACAGTCAATAAGAAAAAATGACAGCCTACAGAATGGGAAAAGATCTTCATTAACTCTGCATCAGACAGAGGACTGATCTCCAAAGTATAGAGAAAACTCAAGAAACTAGAGGCCAAAAATCTAAATAACCCAATTAAAAAATGAGGTTTGGAGCTAAATAGGGAATTCCGAACAGAAGAATTACAAATGGCTGAAAGACACTTAAAGAATTGCTCAACATCTTTAGCCATCAGAGAAATGCAAATCAAAGCAGCTTTGAGATGCGATCTTATACCTGTCAGAATGGCTAAGATGAAAAACTCAAATGACAACCTGTGCTAGAGAGGATGTGGAGCAAGGGGGAACATTCCTCCATTGCTGGTGGGAGTGTAAACTTATACAGCCACCTTGCAAATTAGTATGGTGGTTCCTCAGAAACTAGGAATCAATCTCCCCAATACCAGAAATACCAGTATTGAGCATATACCCAAAGGATGCACATTCTTACTCCAAGGGTATTAGCTTAACTATGTTCACAGCAGCATTGTTCATAATAGTCAGAACCTGGAAACAACCTAGATGCCCCTCAACTAAAGAATAAATTAACAAATTGTGGTATATCTTCACAATGAAGTACTGCTTAGCAGTAAAAAAAAAATGACATTCTAAAATTTGCAGGCAAATGGATAGATAGATTTGGAGAGTATCACCCTAGTGAGGTAACACAGGCCAAGAAAAACAGACATGGTATGTACTTACTCATAAGTGAATTTTAGACAAAAAGCAAAGAATATCCAGGCTGCAAACCACAACCCCTGAACATTTTGGGAACATTAGGAGCTTATAAAAGACATCCAGGAATCCCCCTGGGAAGAGAAAATAGAGATCTCCTAAGTAAATTGGGATCATAATGGGTAGTTATCAAGGAGATGTGGGAACAAATTATGAGAGAAGGAGATGGGTGAGTGAGAGAAACAACAAAGAGGGAGAAAAATGAAATTGATATTTTGATAGAGAGAGTCATTGTGTGCTTGGAAAGAGGCTGGTGCTAGGGAAACCTCCAAGAACCTACAGGATGTCCCTGGCTAGGACTGCAGCCAATAGTGGAGGGGATGCCTAAACAGGACTTCCCCTATAATCAAATGAATGACCACACTAAGTGTCATTATAGAACGTTCATCCAACAATAAATAAAGGTGGAAACAGATATCCATAGCTAAGTGTAGTTGCAGGAATTCAGATTGTATGAAAAGAAGACTCCGAGTCAAATATCAGGGAAGGCTGAAATATCAGAGAGAGGAAACACCACAGTCAGTTCTCACCCAGCTGTCTTGCAATTTCCTCAGCCTCGATCCTGGTCGCTTCTGCTGGTAGTTTCTGCCTGTGCTGGGTTCCTAAGAGGTCTTTTATACGCTTCTTGTCAGCTGTATCCATCCAGGTTAGGATTAAAGGTGTGTAGCCTTGAACTCACAGAAACAAAAAAAGTTCTGTCTCTGGAGTTATGGGATTAAAGGGAGGTCACCACTCTCCCTTTACCTGTGCTAGGATTAAGGGCGTGTGCTATTGAATCTCAGCTGTATGTCCTTGTACTCAAGGATCAAGAAATTCCTGAGCTGTCTGCCTAGAATTTGACTGTGTGCTGTCCCCCCAATATTCCAGGTTTTATTAAACATGTAACATATCATCACAGCTAAGCACCAAGTCAAGCTCCTGGTCCAGCTGAAGAGAGAGAGAGGAGAATGTATATAAGCAAAAGAATCGGGATCATGAGGAGGAGACTGGAGCTATCAGGAGCTCCCTGACTCAGAAGTCGCCACTGGGGAACCTTCAGAAAGGAACTAAACCCTCCAAAGGTAGATGCCTGTCGATTGGCATGGGCAGTTTGTGGAGCCTCTGGGAGCAGGAACAGATTATGCTCCTGTGCATGAACTGGCATCTTGGAGCCCATTCCCTACAGAGGAACATCTAATGCAGCCTTAATATTGGGATAAGAGAATTGGATTGATCTCAAATGGATATGCCAGACTGAAGTGACCTACCTTGGGACTTCTTGGGGAATGAATGGGGGATGAGATGGGGGAAGGCTGAGGGAGGACTGGGGTTGACTGGGAGGAGGAAAGGGAAAGCAAGCAGTGGAATACATGGAAAAAAAATTTTAAATAAATTAAAAGAGAAAAAATATAAAAAAGATGAAAAATACATGATTCTAAAAAACTTGTTTGAAAATTAAATGATACAACAATCTCAGCTGATTTTACCTAGCTTTCCATAAATATTTTTTTTACAGTTATGAAGTAGCAATGAAATAGTTTTAAGGTTGGGGATCAGCATACATGGGGAACTGTATTAAAGGGCTGGAGCATCAGGATTTCTGGAGTCTTCTCCTCCCAACTTGCTGTAGGGATGCTGGGATTAAAGATCCAGGCCATTATCTTTTCTCCAAGCAGCATGGTTGTCTTCTTTCCTCTGCATCTGCTGGTGTCTCTTCTGGAGTCTTTCTCCATAAATAATTTTTAATTATAAGATTTACATCTATGAATCATAAACTGCATTTTGTCTAAAAACAACCAAAAATCTGTGAACAAGTAGTTTGGTTCACGATGAAATTCTCACTCTCTCACTTACCGTCTGTCATTCAAGGCTATATGAGAACTCTAGAAAATCAATGGGGATATGTTACCAACATTCTGATTACAATCTTCGGGGGTCGTGGGAAGGCAACTTGATTTTCTTTTTTTTATTATTATAATGAACAAAGAAGTCACACTTTCTATCCTTGTATATTCTTATTCAAGGTCTCTTTCCCCTCCCACCACATCAGGTCATTCTCTCTTCTCCACAATTCCCCATCCCCACACTGGGCAGGCGGCAGGTGGTTCCAAGGTCCCACTGTCCCAATATTGCTTAGTTCAGCCTCCACTCCTGGTAGATCCAGTTTTCTCCACCCAGCCTCAAAACTGAGTCAGGTGTTCCTCTAGGCAGAGTGGGATCCAAGAAATCAGTCCAAGGTGTTTCTGGTCCCAAACTGTTCAGTGGTTGTGGTTTGCAGCTTGGACATGCTTGGCTTTTTTCTTGTTTGTTTGTTTGTTTGTTTGTTTGTTTGTTTGTTTGGAGTCCACTAAAGAGTGAGTACATCCCCTGCTTTTCTTTCTGGGTTTTTGGTTCCTTGCTAAGGAGGATATTCTCCAAATCCATCCACTTGCCTGTGAATTTTAGGATATCATTTTTTTCTTACTTCTGAGTAGTACTCCATTGTGTAGATGTACCACAGTTTGTTAATCCATTCTTCAGTTGAGGGGCATCTAGGTTGTTTCCAGGTTCTTGCTATTACAAATAACGCTGCTATGAACATAGTTGAGCTAATGCCTTTGGAGTGTGACTGTGCTTCTTTAGGGTATACATCCAGAAGTGGTATTATTGGGTCCTTGGGGAGATTAATTCTCAATTTTCTGAGAAACTGCCATACTGCATTCCAAAGTGGCTGAACAAGCTTACACTCCCATCAGCAATGGAGGAGTGTTCCCCTTGCTCTGCATCCTCTACAGCATAGGCTGTCATCTGTGTCTTTTATCTTAGCCAATCTAACAGGTATCAGGTGGTATCTCAAAGTTGTGCTGATTTGCATTTCTCTGATGACTAAAGATGTTGAGCACTTTTTCAGGTGCCTTTCAGCCATTCATAATTCTTCTGCTGAGAACTCCCTTTTTAGATCTGTACCACATTTTTTGATTGAGTTATTCAAGGTTTTGGGCTCTAGATTCTTGAGTTCTTTATATATCTTAGAGAATAGTCCTCTATCACTTGTAGGTTGATGAAAATCTTTTCCCATTCTGTAGGCTGTCGTTTTGTCCTATTGACAGTGTCCTTGGCTTCACAGAAGCTTCTCAGCTTCAAGAGATCCCACTTATTGATTGTGTCTGTGCCACTGGTGTAATATATAGGAAGTGGTCGCCTGTGCCAATTCATAGAAGTGTATTTAACCACTTTTTTTTCTATCAAGTTTAAAGTAGCTGGGTTTATGTTGAGGTCTTTGATCTACTTGGATTTGAGTTTTGTGCAGCGTGACAGGCTCAGATCTATTTGCATTTCTCTACACACTACCAACCAGCTATGCCAACACCATTTGTTAAATATACTATCATTTTTCCATTGAATGTTTTGGGCCTCTTTGTCAAAGATCAGGTGTTCATAGGTTTTTGGGTTAATGTCTGGATCCTCAATTCTATTCCATTGATCCACAAATCTGTTTTTATGCCAGTACCTGGCTGTTTTTATTACTGTAGCTCTATGGTACAACCTCAAGGCAGGGATGGTGACACCTCCTGAGGTTCTATTGTTGACCAAAATTGTTTTGGCAATCCTGACTTTCCTGTTATTCCAAATGAGATTGAGTATTGTTCTTCAAGGTCCAAAAAATATTGTGTTGGGATTTTGATGGGCAGTGCATTGAATCTGTAGATTGCCTTTGGTAGAATTGTCATTTTTACTGTGTTGATCCTACCAATAAAGAAACATGGGAGAGCTTTCCATTTTCTGATATCCTCTTCCATTTCTTTCTTCGGTGATTTAAAATTTTTGTCAAATAGGTCTGTTACTTCTTTGGTTATAGTTACTCCAAGGTATTTAATACTGTTTGCAGCTAATATGAAGGGTAATGTTTCCCTTGTTTCTTTTTCAGCTCTTCTATCTTTAGTGTATAGAAGGGCTAC
>PVIH01023337.1:0-25050 GCA_004025045.1 Sigmodon hispidus
TCGAATCCGCCCCTCATAGACCCCTGCAGTTGGTTTGCTCAGTTCACTCAGTTCAGGGTCGCAGTAGGGCTCTTAGTAGATTCCCTGAGCAGCAGGGGCTGCGGGTGTGGCCAGGTGCAGAGTTCAGCTGCCCCTGCTCCAGAGTGCGCTGGGACGCTGCAGAGAGCACAGGTCCCGGTGGCGGAACCGGAAGCAGTGTCCTTTATATTGTTATATGCATTCATGCACTAGTGTCTACTCATTGCTTCCGTGGTTCACTCTTAGGTCTTAGTGGAATCTTAGTCAGTTGTGGCTACCAAGGCTGTATGTCTCCTGTCTGCTCTGGACCTGGAGTCTGTACAATTTCTTTTTCTGGTCAGCCACAGGATCCTTACTGTCTGAATCCATCTAACTCTCATTCTGCCCCAGAACACCATGTGGTCATGCTGTTCAGTGAGACATCCCTCCCTCCCTCTGTGATGATGAAGCCTGCCTTGGAGGCAGGGCCAGGCAGTCTGTGATGTGACCCCCAGAATTTCTGGGGAAGGCACTTCTCAGCCGTGGCCCAGGGCAGGATTGTCCATGAGGTCAAATCTGGTACTGTGGCTCTGGACTCTGGAATGAGTTCCCAAGGAGGCTCAGGAGCTTGTGCTTGCTCACCTCCCACTCTGCTCCGGACCTGTGAACCTTGCTGTCTGTAGCCTCCTGACTTCCATTACCCTCAGTATGCTGTTTTATTGATGTAATAACTGATTCTTATAGAAGCTAAGTAATTCTAGTACAATAAAAAATGCAGAGCCCCTGGTAAGATTCAGGTAAATCAAATCCTACAACAAAAACTTTTCTTACTTCACTACAGAAAAGCTAAGTAAAAGCAAAAAGAAGGGCATGGTCACAGACACCTTTAAACTTATCACTCAGAAGGCAGAGGCAGATGGATCTTTGTGAGTTCAAGTTCAGCTTGGTATACAGACTGTGTTTCAGGGTAGTCAGATCTAAAAGGTTGTACTCTTAGCTTTACAATAAAGAGGTAAATCAGATTTTTAACCTATGAACAGAAATTTAAACATATTTTTCAACATATCATACCATGTTTTGATTGATATTCAGCCAAAACCTTTCTTCCATAAAAGAATAATCATGAAAGTTTCTAAAGATGAACTAATCACATTGACAGTCTAGTCACCTAATGGCCCACCTATTCAAAAATATATTGAAACTGCTCTGAAAAAGATGGCATGATGTAAAAATCACCAAATAATAAACAAAAATAAAAAATGGGGTGACATATACTCAATGGCTTCAACTTCCATGGTTTCTATTAAGTCAATCTTTAGATTGCACATGCTTTTTATTTTTTAAATTTATTTTTGAATAATGTCTCCCTTTTGTATCCATGTATCCCCTTGTTCAAACTCCCTTTCCCCTCCTGCCCCTGCCAGCCACTCTCTCTTCTCTCCATCTCCTTATCTCCTCCCCAGAAATGGCAGGAGGTCCCAAGGTCCCAACGTGGCTTAGTTCAGCATCCACTCCAATCAAGTCCGATTTCCTCATTCTAATATCAAACCTGGGTTAGGGGTTCCTTTGGAGGAAATGGGCTCCAAGGTGCCAGTCCAAGATGCTTCAGATCCCAAGCTGTTAAATTGTGGTTTGCATCTTGGGTATGTTTTGCTTTTTGTTTAAAGTCCACTAATGAATGAGGACATCCCCTGCTTATCTTTCTGGGTTTGTGATACCTCACTAGGAGGATATTCTCCAAATCCATCCATTTGCCTGTAAATTTTAGGATATCATTTTTTTCTTACTGCTGAGTAGTACTCCATTGTGTAGATGTTCCACAGTTTGTTAATCCATTCTTCAGTTGAGGGCCATCTAGGTTGTTTCCAGGTTCTTGATATTACAAATAATGCTGCTATAAACATAGCTGAGCTAATGCTTTGGGGGTACAAATGTGCAGCTTTAAGGTATATGCCCAATAGTAGTATTGCTGGATCCTTGGGGAGATTGATTTCCAGTTTTCTGAGATACCGCCATACTGCATTTCAGAGTGGCTGAACAAGCTTACACTCCCACCGAAATGGAGGAGTGTGCCCCTTGCTCTACAACCTCTCCAGCATAGGCTGTCATGTGTGTCTTCCATCTTAGCCATTCTGACAGGTGTTAGGTGGAATCTCAAAGTTGTTTTGATTTGCAGTTCTCTGATGACTAACGATATTAAGCACTTTTTCAAGTGCTTTTCAGGAATTTGTAATTCTTCTACTGAGAATTCTCTTTTTAATTCTGAACCCCATTTTTTAATTAGGTTATTTAGGGCTTTGGGCTCTACTTTCTTGAGTTTTTTATATATTTTAGAGATCAGTCCTCTATCACTTGTAGGGTTGGTAAAAATCTTTTCCCATTCTGTAGGCTGTTGTTTTGTCTTATTGACTGTGTCCTTGGCCTTACATAAGCTTCTCAGTTTCAGGAGGTCCTACTTGTTGATTGTTGTCCTTAGTGTCTGTTCTACTGGTATTATATTTAGGAAGTAGTCACCTGTGCCAATGTAATGGAGGGTATTTCCCACTTTCTTTTCTATCAAGTTCAGTGTATCTAAGTTTATGTTGAGGTCTTTGATGCACTTGGATTTGAGTTTTGTGCAGGGTTAGATAGGCTTGGTTCTATTTGTGTTTTTGTACACACTACCAGCCAGCTATGCCAACACCATAACTTCTACAGTTGGTAAACACCTTCAACAAGGTAGCAGGATACAAGATTAACTCAAAGAAATTAGTAGCCCTCCTATACACTAAAGACAATCAGGCTGAAAAAGAAATAAGGGCAACATCACCCATTATAATAGATGCAAATAGCATTAAATACCTTGGAGTGATTATAACCAAGGAAGTAACAGGTCTACTTGATAAAAACTTTAAATCACTGAAGAAAGAAATTGAAGAGGATATCAGAAAATGGAAAGATCTTCCATGTTCCTGGATAGGTAGGATCAACACAGTGAAAATGACAATCTTACCAAAAGCAATCTACAGATTCAATACATTTCACATCAAAATCCCAACACAATTTTTTACAGACCTTGAAAGAACAATACTCAATTTCATTTGATATAACAGGAAAGCCAGGATTGCCAAAACAATTTTGCTCAACAAAAGAACCCCAGGAGGCATCACTATCCCTGACTTCAAGTTATACTATAGAGCTACAGTAATAAAAATAGCCTGGTATTGGCAAAAAAAAATCTACCTATGATCAATGGAGTCAAACTTAAGATCCTGACATTATCCCTGTTTTGACCACCTGATTTTTGGCAAAGAGGCCCAAAATATTCAATGGAATAAGATGTGCACTTTCTTATTTTACACCATCAAGTAAGATTGTTTCTCCACAGATACTTTTGTTGCAACTCACTGATGTCTAAAGAGTTCTCATAAATACTGGAGGAAGAATTTGTCTATCTCTATGTCAGGGCATGGTATAGTAAAGATGAGTTCATAATTAATGTAATGCATGAATCACCTCCTTACAGAGCATCTCCTTTCCTCCTCCTCCCTTGTAAGGAGTGGTTTTCTCTTTCATTGTTTGTTTCTTGTTTATTTGAATAAATTATTACTAACTACTTGTTTGAGAATCCTATCAATGTTTATGAAACAGATGGTAAGACAGCTCTTTTTTGTTAACAGGAGCCATCCTTTAGGTGCACTAAAGTTGTTGGATTTTATAAGATAGCTGCCTAGTTACAGAACTGGTATTGTCCCAGAGAAGTTCATATAGAACTATTGTCATGCAATTTATAATTATCCCTCCAAGAGACTGTCTCAGTGCTGACTTTATTGATATTTGGGTTATTTTCCTTTTATTAACTGGTTAAAATATTCTTACAGTTTTGAAATACGATCAGAAAAGGTACACATATTTGAAGTGTACAACATTGTAAAGTGATTACTTCATGTTAGTCAGCAAATTCAGTACTTCATATTGTCCAACATGTACTTCAAAATACATTGGAAACTTAATCCTCCACTATCAATGTTGAGAAGTTGGAAATTAATGGGATAATTAGATCAGAGAAATTCCACTAGGAAAATTCTCTCAGGATTGAACTGAACTTTGGACAAGACTTGCATGTAACTGAGCTCCAGAGGTACAGTGTGCTGGTAGAATGCAATGACTCCAATAGGGCTTCCAAAGTCTGCATGTAGGAACCATAATTTCCAATACAATTAAGGGAGACCTTTAATAAGAGGTTGGTCCAGGAAGTCTCCACCTTCATAAATTAATTAATGATATTCTTGTGGGACTAGATTCTTCAAAGTATTCATTTGGCCCAGTGTCCTCTTTTTCCAACATGTCTGATTCATCAATAAGACCCTCACAGGATATTGACTCCCCTTAATCTCAGACTTTACAACCTCCATAGCTGTGAATTAATAAACCACAAATTTCTTTGCATTATAAAATAACTATTTCAAATGATTATAATAAAAACTAAAATAAATCAAAATTACACCATTGTTAGTATTTCATTATATCACTGAATAACTAAGACATAGCTCGCTCTGTGTGTGTGTATGTGTGTGTTTAGAAACAATAATTCAGGTTCTCATTTAACAATGTTCTAGTATACAATATATAGCCATATTAATGATGCTGTATATTAGTTGCTCCAAATATTTTTACCCCACCCCTGGATATTCTATTGAAGAAATTCCCATGTGCATGTGTGTATAGGATATGTCAGCCACATTTCTTCCTTCTTTCCAAGAGACACCAGTAAGACTACATCCATCAATTTGTGAGTATTGAAATATTTTTGCATACACTTACAAACATGTATGGAGGAAGGAGACAATGGCCTTTAAAATTTCCTCTCACTGATTGAGAAATAATGATCATTGTAAAGAGTTTTCAATGTGTTTATGATAAAGTGTTGCCTTGGATTTCTTTGAGATTAGGTGTGAGAACAGAAATAACTGCAAAGAAGAAAATTCATGACTTGCAAAGGTTAAGAGGTTGGAGTGTAGGAACTTCTCTTTATTTAAAGTTTGTGATTGGTTTCCATTGCTGAAGAGACAGAAGCAGGCATATCTCCATGAGTTCAAGGCCAACCTGGTCTACAGAGTAAGTTCTAAAACAGCTAGAATTGCATGAAGGAGAAGAGAGAAAGGTTTGCAAAGAATGAGGGTCATAATTCAGGCAGAAGGGTTTAAGTGGATAGGGCATAGAAAGGTTATGTATTACAGGCTAAAGTGAGATATTTAATTCTGTTGCTCGCTAGTATGACTGACTTTCAAGATAGACCAATAATAGGACGTTTCTTATACTACATCAACAAATAGATTACTTACTGTTTCCTTTGCCTATATTTCTTTGTGTAGGAATATTTAGGTTAACAATTTAATTCTTGTTCTCAATTTTTTTCTTCTATAAATGAATATAAAATAACTTTCCTAAAATATTCTATTTCTCCTTGTGTCATTACACATGCCTGTAATCCCAGAGCTCAGGAGTCTAAAGCAAGAAGGGTAAGAGTTCAAGGGAAGATTGGACCACATAAATAGACTTTGTTTCAAGAAAACATGCATACATGCATGCATACATACATACATACCATAGTATATGTCCACATTATTAGATAATAAGTATATCTGAACTATATTGGAGTAGGTACAAATTCACTTTCTGCAGTAGTATGAGTCTTCGTGGGAATTTAGGCCCTCTAAATTACCAACTGTGGACCAGGACCAATTACTTAAGCAACCTGCTTCTCAGCTTTCTTGTATGTAAAATGAGAACAAGGACACAGTACTTGTTTTACCAGATTGTTGTGAGGATTCCATATTATACTGTTTATAAAGTCCCAGTCAGGTCAGATATCACCAGTCCTGTCAACAACAAGAAAAAAGTCTATTTAACTGTCTTTATCTACATTGATGGTTTGATTTTGGGGGAAAGTTATGGCACAATGTCTATTTTCATGAGATAAGTCACAGAAATAAGAGCTTTCCTGATTATTTTTAATAATCACTCCTTGTTCAAATGGAATTTAACTTTGAAGTTTGCATGAGGAAAATAGTTCCCTAAATTTTTAATTTACAAATCAATAATTGAGATTAGGTGTACAGCATAAGTCACTGATATAGTCCAGAGCACCAGTGCTTCCTCAGAAGTGCTGGTGTATCCGGAAGTAAAAAGCCCCAGCCACTTTGGAACCACTACAAGGATTGTTCAAATCTTGTGAGGTAAAAGACAGTGTAGCTGACTCTAGCTGGCCTTTGGCCAGCAAAATCATGTTAGACCTGTTTGATTCATGTGTGGTTGAATTGGCTTGTGAGAAAACATACAATTATGAGGCCAAAATGTTGACCTTTTGGGGACAGCTGAGAAAAATCCAAATAAATTTAAATATTAGAGTTGGAGCTTATACCCCTACCCATCAAATCACAATGTATTTACCAACCAGCGTTCAACCACAAAGTGAGCAGTTATGAATTTGAACGAAAAGAGAGAGAAATAAAAACATCAGTTCCAACAGTATACAGATTTGGTAGTGGTAAGCCTTGTTATGAATATCCACTGTATCATTCAGCCCTAATGTTTTCGTTCTCTTGTATAATGGCACTATATCTAAGAACCCTTGAGGACTTTGAAAATAAAGCGAGAACATTCTGTTCCTGACTCAGCTTCCCTTAGCCCCCATTTCTTTGCAGACAGTGCTGCAAGAAAAAGAAAAAACATTTTGTACTGGTATAGAGGACAAAACATATACTGAAACTTTGAAGCAGGCTCCTGGCAGATGATTAAAACCACCCAGATTCTTTTGATGATGAATTAAACAATTATAACCTGAGGGAAACCTGAGCTATTTCTCTGCCATCAGCCTATCTTGTTGGCCTCGTTTATATCAGTCTAGGCTCTAGGCTTATTCCACGTGTTTATACTATTCATGATTTTCAAGAATTTCTTTGTAGATTGCTCTCACACTCAACAAGTAAAAGCAGAAAACAAAATTTACCAAAATTCTCACCCTCACACCAAAATATGATTTATTATATGAATAATTTAAGAGTTTTAGGGGAGGCATCCATTTTAAATAAACAAAAAGTACCTTTAAAAATATTTGTCTGAGGCTATCAGGTAGTGTCTGCTGGCAAGTCCAAAGACCTGAGTTCAAGCTCTGCCACCCACATAGTGGAATGAATGAACCAACTCCCAAAAGTTGTACTCTGACCTCCATACTCATATCATGACACACACGGGGGGGGGGGGAGGTAAACAAATTAAATGCAATAAAATATTTTTGAACCTTAAAGTTTAATACATAAAAACATCTGTGCTTGAAGTAGTAACTCATGCCTCTAGTCAACCAGCACTTAAGAGACTGAGGCAAGGCAATTGACAAGAGTTTGAAGCCAGCCTAAACTATACAGTTTAAGTACGAGGCCAGCCAGAACTGCATACAACATCCCTGTCTCAACCCCAATTCCTAAGATTAAATATATATATATATGCATATGTTTTGCATTGTTGTTGTTTTCTTTATGTTATATATAATTTTTTGAAATTCAGAATATTTACAGAGAAATAAAGATTAAATATATAGCTCACTGAATTTTCTCAAAGTAAACATAGCCCTATGTATTTATCATTACAATTAAGAAATACAGTATCATGAAACAAAACACCATGGCACCCTAGTGTTTTGTACATTTCTCCACAACTCTCTACTGACAAAGTAAAACACTTCTATGGCCTTTTTCACTGGGCACTTCTCTTTTTTTCTGATTTGATTTTTTTTCCTTTTCTTTATTATGAAAAAAGGTCAATTTTTTATCCATTTATCCCTTGATCAGGCACTTCTTTTATATTTCCAAACTTTGAGTAAATGAAATTATAAAATATGCATTTGTTTTTCTATACCATCTCATTTATGTCTTATTACATTTATAAATTCATCCAAGAGATTGCATAGAGGTCCATTGTGTGAATATACAAATTATTTATTTATTAAAACTTGGTGAGTATTTGGGTTGTTTCCAATTTTTGGCTATTAGAAACAAGGGTAGGAACATTCTTTTATGTATCTTTGGTACATTAATGCTCACATTTTATCTTGCATCTAATTGAGAGAAGAATTAGTGGGTGGCTAATCTATGCTAGATTAAGTATAGACTTCAGTAATTTCCTGGACTGATTATATAAATGTATACCTATGTCCCTAGCAGCTCATGGAAGTCTCTGATGCTTTGACTCCTTATGAATACTAGTTGCTTTCTGCCTTTAGACAACAGCTTTCTGGATAATTGGATAATTTGTTTAATTGTGTGTATGTATATGTTGATAGGTGTTGTAAGAACAGATGCCAACAATAGCTTTCTGGATAATTGGATAATTTGCTTAATTATGTGTACATCTGTGTTGGTATGTGTTGTGACAGCAAAATGCCCACAAAATCCAGAAGAGGGCATTGAATATTTTGATGATATATTTTATAATTAATAAAATCAGTCTCAAGATTATTTCTAGTAAAGACTGTTTCTTGGAATGCCTTGTTTACACTCTCTTTTTACATTACCTTGTTTTCCATAGTTGTAACATTTGACATTTTGATTTTTCATTAAACCTCTAGAAATGACTTCTCCTACCCAATTATCAACATAGTTATATTCATATTAATTGTATTGTGAATCCAATCATCCAAAGGGTGCTGACCACACTTTTAAGGGCCTAATTATCCTTTTGCATTGAGAGTTCAAGTTTGCAAAAGCAAGATATTCAATTATTATTCACCTTGCTTCTGAATCTGGTACCATTCTGAAGTTACACACAGTTGGAAGCCAACTGGTGTGGGTTCTGGGAGCGAAACTGAGGGCCACTGCAAGAGCAGTAAATGCTCTAAAGCACTGAGTGATATCTTCAGCCTTCTAGGTGACTTAATTTGCAATTCCTTAAAAATTGGTGAGGTTTAGCAGTGCTTCTGGTATTCAATGGCCATTTGAATATTTGTTCTTCAAAAGAATTTGATCAGGACAGAATACATCTCAAAGTTTGAAAGTGTTCAAACACTAGCCTTGCAAGGCTCTAGGTCCAAACTTCAGCACCACTACAAAACAATGTAGAATTATACTGATCAGGTTAATATTTGTACAGTCATTAGCTCCAGCTAGCTGTGATGACTTACACCTATCATCCTAGAATTAAAGAGACTGAAACAAGAGGATGTTCATGAATTCATGGGTATCCTGGACTACTCGCAGATGTGAGTATAACAAGGTGTGTCTCAAAAAATTACTTGATGAAGAAGTCAGTCTTTGTTGATTGGGAATTCTTTAAGTAATCCAAACTTGTGAGACACAATGAAAGCAGTCTTAAGAGGAAAATTCATAGCGCTAGATGTCTATATGAAAAACCTAGAGAAATCCCACACTAGAGACCTAACAGCTCAGCTGAAAGCCTTAGAACAATTAGAAGCAAACTCACCTAGAAGGAGTAGACAGCAGGAAATAATCAAACTTAAGAGCTGAAATCAATACAATTGAAACAAAAAGAACAATACAAAGAATCAATGAATCTAAGAGTTGGTTCTTTGAGAAAGTTAACAAGATAGATAAGCCCTTAGCCAAACTAATCAAAAAACAGAGAGAGAGTGTTCTAATCAACAAAATCAGAAATGAAAAGGGGGACATAAAAACAGACTCCTAGGAAATACAGAGAATTATCAGATCATATTTTGAAAATCTGTATTCCACAAAATTGGAAAACCTAGAAGAAATGGACAGCTTTCTGGACAGATACCACCTACCAAAATTAAATGAAGATCAGATTAATTACCAAAACAGGCCTATAACCCTTAAGGAAATTGAAGCAGTCTCACTACTTTTTATAAATATCTGAAGCTTATTGTTTTACTCTCTATGATATTTTAATTAAAAATTTTTAATTTTTGGTTTTATATAATCTTTTACTAATATAGACTTTGTTGTCCAATGAAATTATTCAATGAATAAAAGATGTTTGCCTCTAAGCCTGATGACCTGAGTTTGAGCCCCAGAGCCCACATGGTACAAGGCAAGAATTGATTCCTTCAAGATGGCCTCTAACTTCCATATGTGCGCCAAATATAAAATACACAAGTAAATAATTTAAAAATCATGGTTTTGTATTCTACTTCTAAAGCTTTATTGCTCATGAACCAAAGTGCCATCTTTTTCTTAAGTATCTAGATGTGCCCATCTGTTCTGAATCCTCTGCTCTTCCTCATTGCTCTATTTAGATAATATGTGTATTATTATTTCATATTAACATTTTCCTAAACATTTTATTTTTATGATATTACAAATATCAGACGTGGCTACTATTGCATTGTTGGAGAAATGGTCTCACTATGAAGGCCTGGTTAGAGCTGAAACTCTCTATTGTATACCAGTTTGGCTTTGACCTCGCAGAGTTCTATATGCCTCTTAAGTGTTGGAACTAAATATGCATATCAATCTAGAGAGAAAGCTCAGCAGTAACAAAAATTTGTTGTTCTGACAGTAGACCCACATTTGATTCTCATCATTCACATGACAGGTCACAACTATCTATAATAACTCCAGTTCCAGGGAATCCACAACCCTCTTCTGACTACCATAGGCATGGGACACACATATGTACACAGACATACAGGAAAGAAAAACAGTCTTATGTATAAAACAAATAATTATAAAATAAGGCATGTGCTCTTACTCTCAGGCTTCTATGACTTATTCTGGCATTCATAAATTAAATTATATGTCTCATTTTATGTAGCTCTAATGTTTTATTTCAGTAGCCTGTTGATTCTGTTAGATTTTATCCACACACAATCTCATCTTCAAGTTTTCTTTCTTTCCAACCTCAAGTATTTTTTCCTTCCTTGTTGCACTGTCTAGGACCCCTGGTATAATGATCAAAAAAGAGCCCTTATTTCTTCCTCAATTGCAGTGTATCAAGGGGCAGGTTCTTTAACCAGTCACCATTAAGCATGTTTTCTGTAAGTTTTGATCTTCATAATAACTTTCTAGTTTGCAAAATGTTTCATCTTTTTAATTTTGAATGAAAATCAGATTTCCTCAAGTATTTTTCAGCATCTCATTATAGTAATGTGTCCTTCACCCTATTAATTAAAGCCAATGATTTTAAAAATGCTAAATTATAATTGAATTTCTGAAATTAACCTTTGTGAACCTATATGGTATATGTTATTATTTTTAATATAACCTAAGAGCTTTTTGATGATATGTGAAGATTGCCCAGTATTGATCCCTTTGAAAGTTTTAAAATTTAATATGTAAAAATCTAACTGTGGTAATAAATCATGGGTTTGTATTATCTAGCTTAGTGATAGAATCTCCATAATGTGTCATAATCTAATCTCATTTTTGAATATGTATGTTCCTTTCAAATTTTTGACATAATAAACCCTTATTATGCATAATTGTCTCATGTATATCTGTTTAGCAGTGCCCTAGTCATCACTGTGTTCTTCATGTTATTAACTGACAAGACAGAAACACAGATGTCCTGCTTATTTTCTGTAGGTTTCTGTGTCACAAAAGCTCTCTGATAAGTTTGAGCTTGTTAGGATTGTTCTGACTGAGGAGTGCTACCAGTTAAGAAGCAATTTAGAATGCTAAACTTGAAAATCACCTGAGAAAACAGTTCCTGCAATAAATGAATGTCTCAGGCAAATTCAGATGACAAGAAAAAGACATGTGAAGTCACAAACTCAAGAGTTCTCAATCAGCCGCTGACTGAAATGTAAGGTTGTTTCCTGGTGTAACCATGAGTTTATTTACCCATAAACAAACTGGGGAGGGTAAACAAAACAGAACTGTATCACAATTACATGGCTTGTTAGAAGGACAGGATAAATAGATCCTTCTAATGTGTTCTTTACAGAGTTGGCTAATAAATGACAATTTCCTTCATTCTAAGATGAGTCTGACAGAAGTAGGGAGGAGGAGGGGAGGGGAGAGAAAAAGCTGAGCAATTTGGTTCTTTTATCAAAATCTTTCCTGGTATTTCTCTAGTGTATAGAAAACTTCTGAATTGGTAGGATATATAATATGAAGGAGCTTTTTTCATTATTATCAGGTTTATGCAAATATGTTCTCTGGGTGACTTTTCCACTCATCATACAAAGCATGTAGAACTTAGTCACATCAGTTAAAGATGACTAATTAGGATCAGACAAGGTGTCTCTTGGGAAATAATTGAGTCACATTTTCAGGCTACGACTTTTAATCTGAGTTATAACATAGAATGAGCAGAAAGCACTTTGGAAATAGTGTACTAGTTAGTGGTTTAAAGTTACTGGCCCTTAGGTCAGAGTTACCTTATGCTGCAGGGAAACCCTGAGTGTGAAGGACAAAATCAAGTGTGCTATAACTGCAACCTGTGTGCCTGGTTCTAGTTCTATCCTCCAGGGATAAAAGACTTAGTATAGTACTTTATGTGACAACCCTTCAACTACTGTAATAAATGTTCCTTTGAAAGTGCATAATTTTAATGAAGATTATTATATAAATCCAGTTTGCAAACCCCAGTGTAATTTCAAGAAATAGTGCATGACATTTGGTCCTAAAATATAAGGTGTCTCACATGCTTATCAAACAATCCAAGTTAATACTATGTTAATAAAACGGTCAAGTGTGTTTTGTTGTTTCTCATAGAGACAGAGTCACCCTGTTGCCCAGGCAAGTCTGAATAACACTATGAAGCACAAGCTGGCTTCAAACTCATGGCAATCTTCCTGGTTCACTTTTGCCAATGTTGAGAACTAGGCACAAACTATAACACCCTTCTTAATGTTAAAAATGGATAAAATTGGCCATTTGTTAATGTCTTATTGTATAGTATTAGCATTTAAATGTGAATAAATTTTGAGATGCTTTTGTTGACTTATCAAAATATTGAACCAATGGCTTAAGGAAATGAAAAATGGTGTTATTATTCTTTCTTTGAAGTTTTGTGTTTTTAAAGGTCATTTTTATGAAGAAACAAATAGTTTAGGACTCTAGGAAAATTCTAAAAAGCTATTGCTATAAGCGTAAAGATTTCTCTATGCTCAGGTTTCATATCTATGGGTCAAAGATAGTAAAACAGTACTACATCTATATGGAACATGTGAAGGCTTTAGATTTTTGTCATTATTTTCCAAACAATTGAGTCTAACTAGTTAAAACCATTTATAACTAGAACTAACATAACATATATGGGAGTATATACATAGGTTTCTGAAAGACTAATGATATAATAATAATAACAGTAATTTAAGAGAGAGGCTTGCCAATATAATTCAGTAGCAGTATTCATTTAGCATGGGCTAGATCCTTGGTCCAATTCCTTTACAGGGAAGAAAAGCCATGTCCTGGGGCTTGTAATCCCAGATTTTTGGAAAGTGAAGTTAGAAGCAAAAGGACCAGAACCTTAAGGGTTTGGGAGCTTTGCTTTGTTTTGTTTGTCTTTTCTTTTTTTTTTTCTTTTCCTTTCTTTTCTTTTCTGTATACAAAGCCAGACTGGGCTAGACAAAATCCAGTCTTGAAAAAAAAATAGCCAGTTGTTTGGCATCTCCATTGAGAAGTGTTTTTTCAACCCGTGGGCCATGATTCCTTTTGAGGGGGTGGAATGCCCCTTTCACAAGGATCACCTAAAATCATCAGCAACACAGATATTTACATTATAATTCATAACAGTAGCAAAATTACAGTTAAATTACAGAAGGTTAAGAAACTGAAATAGAGGAATACAATGGCTTCATGTACCTTACATGACAGAGCTTTGTTTGGAAATGTAATCTCTACCACTTTTCTTCATCAAAGTGCCTTGGACATCATTTCCTGTAAGGAAGAGTAGAGTTTAGGAACCCCTAAACTGACAAAGCAAGCTGAAAGATTAACTCACACACCCTTGCATTCATGAGCTTGCCTTAAAAATGAAAAAAAAAAACCAGAAAATTTCTGAATAATCAATTTAAAAACACATTATTTATCCTCTGGCATTTCCTTCCCAAATCCATTAGACTCCCTTCTCAGCTCCATGGGAGTGCACCAGCAGTCAGAATGTATTCTGTGAGGATAGTTTTTCGCTGAGAGACTCCATTCCCTACCAGAGAGCTAGCTCTTCCATACCTAAGTGTCAGGGTGTCCTATGGTTACTAGTCCCTGTTTATCTTATCATGCTTTCTGGGTTATTCTACCCTTGCCCATACTTGAATACATAATTCCTTCACTAAATTTCACCCCCAAATCCAAGGTGAGTATGTATTCTGTTTCTTGGTAAAATCATAGCTAATATAACTCTCACTACACGTCTTCCTATACAATAACTTAGGCTGACTTGACACTTGTGTTAAATTCTTCAGAAGATTAAAAAGGGTGTACTGTGCTCCACACAGCCTCTTAGGCTTTGGAATTCATCCATTATCACTGTTTGCATACCTCTACCTCAAGTGTACTGTGGTTGACAAAGTACAAATATTTGCTTTATAGAAAGAGAAAGAAGCAG
The DNA here is from genome assembly GCA_004025045.1 of Sigmodon hispidus. NCBI lineage: Eukaryota > Metazoa > Chordata > Mammalia > Rodentia > Cricetidae > Sigmodon > Sigmodon hispidus. The sequence continues at coordinate 14,503 of PVIH01023337.1, forward strand.
GGCTGTGAGATGTCTCAGCAAATACTCAAAAGGTATTTGCTTCTGTGCCTGATGACCTAAGTTCCATGTCTATACCCCTCAATGTGAGAGAAGAAAACCAATTTTCTCAAGACAGCCTCTGACCTCTACATACAGGTCATGTAACCTATACATACATATGTGCATAGACATACATTCACACATAAACATAAATAATAAATAATGACAAATAAAGAGATATGAGATATTCTATAAATGATAGTTCTGTTCATTGTAACAACAGGATTAATTTTTATCATTTTATCTTATAAGTGAGGAATAAAATTGTCAGTATTTATCAAGTACCATAAAATATTGCGATATAGGTGTTCATTGTATAATTATTCAAAACAGGGAGAATCTATCTGCATACATCGATTATTTCTTTCTAATAAACACACTAGATTCTTTCTTTTGGCTTAAAAATACTCAGTACATTATCATTATCTACAACCACTGTAACAAGCAACCAAACACTACATGAATAGATTTGAAAGAAATGGTCTCCACAAGAACAACAAAATTATATCAAGCATTTAGAAAAAGTAAAAAGGAGATAAGGCTGTAGCCTAGTGGCAGAATGCTTGCCTTGCATGGTAAATGCCTTGGATTTGATCCTTAGTACAGAAAAAAAGAGAAAGAAAGAAGAAACAAAACATAACATCCTGACAGCTGTACCAAAAATTGATAAATCTCATGTAAGTGAAAAATAAATATCACTGGGTATGGTAATACAAATTCAAGTATTTGAGAGGCAGAATCTGAAAGAAAAGAAAAGGGAAGGAAAGGAGATTCAAATACACTGAAAATCTTTAAACAAGACAATGAAAATAAGCAGAGCTGTGTGAATCATAAGAATCATCTCACACCTGTGTTCTCTGGCAAACAGATATAGAGGATGAGTGGAAAAAGCAGGATGACCCAAAGATTCAGGCAAGAGGTAATGTGAGACAGATCTAACGCTGTAGCCTTGGGAATGAAAGATGACACTAATGAAGTTTCCAGCCTGTGATTTTATTAAGGAAATTAATGAGTGGATTGATTTATTCAGGTAATCTGCTTTTGTTTGTTGAGGACTACTTTGTCAGAGTCTGGGAACAACATGATAAAAGTTCCAAATCTAAGAATAGTAGGAGTAAAGAAAAGAATCCAGGTCTAGGGAACAGAAATTATTTTTAACAAAATCATATGAGAATATTTCCCACACCAAAAGAAGGAGGTACCTATAAAGGTACAAGAAACATATAGAACACTAAACAGACTGGACCAGAAAAAAAAAAATCTTTCCTCAGGACATAAGAATCAAAACACTAAATGTACAAAACAAAGAAGAAATAATCAAAGCTGCAAGGAAAAATACAAAGTAACATATGAAGACAGATATAAATCTTAGAATAAAACTTGACTTCTCCCATCAAGTACTAACCAGGCCTGACCCTGCTTAGCTTCCAAGATCAGACGAGATCGGGCACGTTCAGGGTGGTATGGCCGTAGACAAAACTTGACTTCTCAATGCAACTGCCAGAAGCCTTAAGTGCCTGAAGAGATGTCCAGAGTACTATGCCCAGAAAAACCATCAATCAAAATAGATAGAACAAATAAGCCATCCCATAATAAAACTAAATCTAAGGATTGTCTACAAATGTTAATTTGTAAATCCATCATCACAGAAGGCACTAGAAGGAAAATTCTGATTTAAGAAGGTTATCAACACTCAGGAAAACACAAGTAATAAATAACCTCAGACCATCAAATAGAAAGAGGAGAAACACATACACACACACACACCCCCACACACACATTACCACCACCACCACCACCACCATCACACAACAATAATAACAGCAACCAAAGTAATGACAAAAATAACAAGACTCAAAAAACACTTCTCATGGATCTCTCAACATCAACCATCTCAGTATCCCAGTAAGAAAACACAGGCTAACAGATGCAAAAAAATGGACACATCTCAGCATTAAGGATCAGAGAAGCAATTTGAACAGACTTATAACTTCCAGTGAAATAAGAGCTGTCATTAAAAGTCTACAAACTTAAAAATAAAAGACCATATGGTTTTGACACAGAATTTCACCAGAATTTCAAGGAGTTAATACCAATAATCCTCAAAGTATTCCACAAAAATAAAAACAAAAAGAATGTTATCAAGTTCATTTTATGAAGCCACAGTTATCCTGACACCCAAACCACATAAAGGCCCCTACAAAGAAAATTTCAGACCAATTCTCATTATGAGCATAGATGAAAATATTCTAAACAAAATATTTGTAAACAAAATTCAACAATTCATCAAAAAGATTATCCACCATAATTAAATAGGCTTCATCCCAGAAATTCAGGTATGGTTAAAAATACATAAATCAATAAATGTTATCTACCATATAAGAAAAACTGAAAGACAAACTCACACAGGATCAACTTATTAAATGCAGAAAAGGCCTTTGACAAAATCCAACAGCTTTTAATGATAAAAGTCTGGGAGAGATTAGAGATACAAGAAACATTCTTCAACATACAAAAGGCAGTTTAGCAACATAGCCCATAGCTACCATCAATTTAAATGGGGAGAAACTCAAAGCAATTCCACTAAAATCAAGAACAAAACAAGGTTGTCTGCTATCTTTATATCTATTCAATATAGTACTTGAACTCTTAGCTGCAACAATAAAACAACTGAAAGAGGTCAGAGAAATAGAAGTTGGAAAGGGAGAAGTCAGAATGGTTAAGATCAATAAAGCAAATAATGGCTCATGCTGGAAAAGATATGGAGTGATAGGAATACTCATTCATTGCTGGTGGGAGTACAAGTTTGTCCAGCCACTATAGAAGTAAATGTGGCAGTTCCTCGGGAAGATGGAAATCAATCTACCTCAATATCGAGCTCAATCAGTCTTAGGCATATGCTCAAAGGACACTTGGTCCTCCCAAACAGACATTTGCTCAACCGTGTCTACTTGTGCTCAATTCATAAAAGAAAAAAAAAGAAAGAAAGAAAAGGCAACAGCCTAGGCCTCTCAACAGAAGAATAAACAAAGAAACTGTCATGAATATATACAATTGAGCCTTTAAAATGAAATTATAAAAATCACAAATGAATTGACAGGACTACATAAAAATTATCCTTAGTGAGATTACACAGACACAGAAAGACAAAATAAGGTATACATTTGCTTATATGTGGTATTAACTGTTAAGTCAATGATCATCCAGGTGCAATATATAATCACAAAAGTAAGATATAGAGTAAAGGTTGACACAACTGGGAAATTAGCAGCAGAGAAACAGCTAGGTCCCTTGGTCCTGGGCACATGCCTCAGTGGTGGGAGACTATGCTTCATCAAGGAGCACAGTCTGCAGAGACCACAACTGGGATACTAACAGCAAGGAAGCAGAGGAATTCCTAAAAGCACAGCTAAGAGGTCAGAGGTCAGAAGGTGACTTCTCCCCCCTAAACCCAGGTCCTAAGACAGCTTCACAGCTTTCAGTGCAGAGCAAAGCCCACCCAGTACAGTGCAGGTGTAATAGCAGTGGGAGAACAGCCAAGTCCCTGGGCACACAGCTGAGAAGTGAGAGGTCAAGAGGTGATGACATGCATTATTACACTGCGACATCACGAGAACAGCCGACCCTCTGAACACATAGCTGATTAAGAGCCCTTAGACTAACAACTCACTAAGAGCTGACCAAGAACTAACCAAGAGGGAATTGGGAAAACAATGGACAGATGGCAGTGCAAGAGTACATACAACAATACAAAAGTCAACAAGACACCACCAGAAGAAGCAAGTAGTTCTATAGCTTCAACACCTGAACATAACAATGAATAGGAAACAGAAGGAAATCATCTTAAAAACAGCTTTATAAAACTACTAGAAGCCTTAAGAAAGGATATAAAAAAAAACTCCCTTAAAGAAATAGAAGAAAATACAAACAGAAAATTAGAAGAAATGAACAAAGACCTAAAGAAAATAAAGAAAACCAAGAAAAAAAAACTAACAGGTGAAAGAAATTTACCAAGAATTAAAAACTTAAATAGAAGCAATAAAAAGGCACAAAATGAGACAAAACTAAAAATAGAAAACCTGAAAAAATGGCCCAGAACCACAGAATCAAGCATAACAAACAGAATCCAAGAGATGGAAGAGAGAATATCTGGGGTGAAGGACTCAATAGGGGTAATAGATACATCAGTTAAAGAAAACACTAAAACCAAAAAAGTCCTAACATAAAATGTCCGGGAAATTTGGGATACCATGAAAAGGCCAAACCTGAGAATAACTGAAATTAAAGAAGAAGAAAAAGAAGAAGGAGGAGGAGGAGGAGAAGAAGACCAGCCCAAAGACACAGAAATTATATTCAACAAAATCATAGAAGAAAATTTCCCTACCTAAAGAAGGAAATGTCTATAAAAATACAGCAAGCCTATAGAACACCAAATAGACTAGACCCACAAAAAAAAAAGACTGCTTGCCATATAATAATCAAGCCTCTAAACCTACAGAAAAAAGAAAAAGATATTAGATGCTGCAGAGGAAAAAGGTCAAATCATTTATAAAGGCAGAACTATCAGCATAACACCCGCCTATTCAATGGAAACAGTGAAAGCAAGAAGGTCATGGTCAGACATTATACAGACACTAAAAGTGCATGGATGCTAACCTAGACTACTGTACCAGGAAAACTATCAATCAACATAAATGGAGTAAACAAAGATATTTCACAACATAACCAGATTTAAACCATACCTAACCACAAACCCCACCCTACAAAAAGCCCTCGAGGGAAAATTCCAAACTAAGGAAACCAGAAAAATCCATGTAACCACAGAAAATTGATAGACCTACAGAAGAAACCCTTCTCCCAAAAAAGGAAATAAAACAAAAAAATGTTGCTACCAAAAATGCTGCTACCAAAAATTATGGGAAATATTGATTATTGGTCATTAATATTCCTTAATATCAATAGATTCAATTCACCTATAAAAAGACATATCCTAACATGGTGGATAAAAAAACAGAAACAATCCTTCTGCTGCATACAAGAATGTACCTCAATTTTAAGGAAAGACACAGGCTCAGAGTAAAGGGTTGGTAAAGACTTTCCAATCAAACAGCCCTAAGAAACAAGCTGGTGTAGCCATTCCAATATCTAACAAAATAGACTTTAAACTAAAATCAATAAAAAGAGACCAGGAAGATCATTACTTATTCATCTCAGGAAAAATTCACCAAGACAAAATCTTAATCCTGAAAATCTATGCCCCCAACACAAGGGCACTTACATATGTAAAAGAAACACTTCTAAAGCTTAAAACCCATATCAAACCTGACACACTAATAGTGGGAGACTTCAATCCCCAACTTTCACCCTTGGAATGGTCATCTAGACAGAAACTCAACAGAGAAATAAGGAATCTAGCAGAAGTTATGACCCAAATGGACTAAGTAGATATATACCGACCCTTCCACCCAAACAAATTGGAGTATACATATTTCTCAGCATCATCTGGAACTGTCTCTAAAATTGAACAAATACTAAGTCATAAAGCAAATGTCAACAGGTACCAAAAAATATTTATAACACCTTGTACCATTTCAGATCATAATGGTCTAAAAGTAGAGTTCAACAACATCAAGAATCACAGAAAGCCTACCAACTCATGGAAACTAAACATCACTCAACTGAACCAACTCTGGTTCAGGGAAGAAATTAAGAAAGAATCAAAACTGCCTAGAATTGAAAGTAAATGAATCCACTACATACCCAAACATATTAGATACAATGAAAGCAGTCCTAAGGGGAAAATTCATAGCACTAGATGCCTATATGAAAAGATAGAGAAATCTCACACAAGAGAACTATCAGCACAGCTGAGGGCCCTTAGAAGCAAACTCACCTAGAAGGAATAGATGGCAGGAAATAATCAAAAGAACAATACAGAAAAATCAATGAATCAAAGAGTTGTGTCTTTGAGAAAGTTAACAAGACAGATAAACCCTTATCCAAACTAACCAAAAAGCAGAGAGAGAGAGAGAGAGAGAGAGAGAGAGAGAGAGAGAGAGAGAGAGAGAGTATCCAAATCAACAAAATCAGAAATGAAAAGAGGGACATAATAACAGGTTCTCAGGAAATCCAGAGAATTATCAGGTCATACTTTGAAAATCTATACACCACAAAAATGGAGAACCTAGAAGAAATGGAAAGCTTTCCAGATAGGTACCATTAACCAAAATTAAATCAAAATCAGGTTAAAGACCTAAACAGTCCTATAACACCAAAGGAAATTGAAGCTGTCATTAAAAGTCTCCCAAATTAAAAAAGCCCAGGTCCAGATGGTTTCAGTGCAGATTTCTAACAGATATTCAAAGAAGAGCTAATACCAATACTCCTCAAACTGTTTCCTACAGTAGACACTGAAGGAATACTGCCAAACTCTTTTTAAGAGGCCACTATAACCCTGATACCCAAGCCACCCAAAGATGCAACAAATAGAATTACAGACCAATTTTCCTCATGAACGTTGATGCAAAAATTCTCAACAAAAATCTGGCAAACCAAATTTGACAACATATAAAAAATGTTATTCACCATGATCAAGTAGGCTTCATTTCAGAAATACAGGGATGGTTCAACATGTCGAAAACTGTAAATGTCATTAATCATATAAACCAATTGAAGGAAAAAAAACACATAATCATCTCCTTAGATGCTTAAAAAGCCTTTGACAAATAACAGGCTTTCATGATAAAAGTCCTGGAGAGATCAGGAATACAAGGAAAATACATAAATATAGTAAAGGTGATTTACAAAAAAGCCAATGGCAAACATCAAACTAAATGGAGAAAACCTCAAAGCAATCCCACTAAAATCAGGAACTAGACAATACTGCCCCCTCCCCTTATCTATTCAATATAGTTGTCAAAGTTTTAGCCAAAACAATAAGTGAATGAAAGGAGAATAAAGGGATACAAATTGGAAAGGAAGGGGTCAAAATATCTCTATTTATAGATGACATGATTGTATACATAAGTGACCCACAAACTTCTACCAAGGAACTTCTACAGCTGATAAACACCTTCAGCAATGTAGCAGGATACAAGATTTACTCATGAAATCAGTAGCCTTCTTATACACTAAAGATAAAAGGACTAAAAAAGAAATAAGGGAAACATCACCTTTTATAATAGCTGCAAATAACACTAAATACCTTGGTATAACTATAACCAAAAATGTATCAGATCTGTTTGAGAAAAATTTTAAATCTCTGAAGGAAGAAGTTGAAGAGGATTTAAGAAAATGGAAAGATCTCCCATGTTCCTGGATAGGTAGGATCAACATAATGAAAATGGCAATCTTACCAAAAGCAATCTACAGATTCAATGCAATTCCCATCAAAATCCAAAAACATTTTTTATGAACCTTGAAAGAACAATGCTCAATTTTATTTGGAATAACAGGAAACCCAGGATTGCCAAAACAATTTTGCTCAACAGAAGAACCTCAGGAGGCATCACCATCCCTGACTTCAAATTATGCTATTGAGCCACAGTAATAAAAACAGCTTGGTATGGGCATAAAAACAGAATTGTGAATCAATGGAATCAAATTGAAGACCCAGACATTAACCGACACACCTATGAACACTTGATTTTTGACAAAGAGCCCAAAAATATTCAATGGAAGAAAGATCATATCTTCATCAAGTGGTGTTGGTATAACTTTATGGTAGTGTGTAGAAAAATGAAAATTGGTCAATGAAAACCTATTGCCTTGCACAAAACTGAAATATAAGTGGATCATAGAAATCAACCTAAACCCAGCTACACTGAACTAGATAGAAAAGAAAGTGGAAAATACCCTCCAACTCATTGGCACTGGTAACCACTTTTAAAATATAACACCAGTAGCACAGACACTAAGAACAACAATCAATAAGTGGGACCTCCTGAAACTGAGAAGCTTTTGTAAGGCTAAGGACACAGTCAATAAGACAAAATGAAAGCCTACAGAATGGGAAAAGATTTTCACCAACCCTACAAGTGACAGAGAATTGATGTGTAAAATAGAGAACTCAAGAAACTAGAGCCCAAAATCCTTAATATCACAGTTAAAACATGAGGTTCAGAACTAAAAAGCTAATTCTCAGCAGAAGAATTACAAATGGCTGAAAGGCACTTGAAAAAGTACTCAACTTCTTTAGTCATCAGAGAAATGCCAATGAAAACAACTTTGAGATAGCACCTTATACCCATCAGAATAGCTAAGATTAAAAACACAGATGACAGCCTATGTTGGAGAGGATGCAGAGCAAGGGGAACACTCCTTCGTTGTTGGTGGGCGTGTAAAGTTATTCAGTCACTCTGGAATGCAGTATGGTGGCTACTCAGAAAGCTGGAAATCAGTCTCCCCAAGGATCCAGCAATGTCACTCTTAGGCACATACCCTAATGACACACATTCACACCCCAAAAGCATTAGCTCAGCTTTGTTCATAGCAGCACTATTCATAATAGCAAAAACCTAGAAACAACCTAGATGCCCCACATCTGAGGAATAGATTAATAAACTGTGGTACATCTACACAATGGAAAACTACTCACCATTAAGAAAAAATGATATCCTAAAATTTGCAGGCAAATGGATGTACATGGAGCATATCCTCCTTAGCGAGGTATCACAATCCCAGAAAGAAAAGCAGGGGATGTACTCACTCATTAATGGACTTAAAATAAAATATAAAGAGAGAGATATCATTGTATACAATAACACAAGTTTAGAACATAGCTAAATGTCATAATGTCTCACATCTGCATGGATAGCCTCTGGCAGAGGTATTGATGAGGAAAGACTTGTTTTCTTTAAGAGTCTGGCCACAGGAAGCTTAATTATGCTCCAGTAAGTAAATGAGCAGCATGAATGGGCAGTTTTTTAAATGGGGAGATCATAAAAGTGGGCATGATTCTGAGGTCTGATTTCTGAATTTGATGGGTTGCATAATGTGAAATCACCATATAATAAATATACATGGAAATAAATAAAAAATAAAAAATACTATGATTAATATCAGGATTTCACAGGCTTTTTAACTTTTAAAGGCTTTGTTTATTCTGTAAGTTTTATGGAATTATATGATATGTATTTGTCTTAGATTTTTGAATTATAATAGATTTCTGTAGTAAGTCCATATTTTCTTCTGTTTGTTTCTGTTATTTCTGGTTTTATTTTTAGTATGGAGTGTTTTTTTAGTATTTCAAGCAGATTACAAAGTATGCATTTGTTAAAATCATCAACTTGGCTTTAATTTTGCTATCTAAAAACTCACCAGTCTTCTCAGAATCTTCAATTTATCAAAACAATTTTGCAATATATGTTCTTATGATTTTCTGGAATTTCATTCATATCTGTTATAATGTTCGCCTTTCAACTTCTAGTTTTATTGAAGTAGATCTTCCCTTTTGTGTTTAATTTGGTTAAGAATTTATCAATTGTGTTTAATCCTTAAAAATAATTAATTAATAAAGAAAGAAAATGAAAAAAAAAGGGTGATGGTCTAAGTGTTTAGGCAACGGGACAGATAGATCTCCTTAGGAAAAAGAAATAGAACAGATAGAGGTCTGGACCAGGTGCTGTCTACAGAGTCCCAGTGCATCTGTAGCAGGGGCAGATGAACTCTGCCTGTCACCATACCCACAGCTGCTACTGAAGGAATTTGCACAGCTACCCACCTGGACTCCAACTGAGCGAACAGATAACTACAGGGGTCCCTGAAGGACAGACTCAGAACCTGCCCAGAGGTGAGGAGGGGTCACCAGGCCCAAGTGCCTATATTCCAGCCAGGGAGGGAGAGTTGAGCTCCCATGGTTCTGGTTCCGCTTCCAGTACCAGGTACTGTCTGCAGAGTCCCAGCGCATCTGTGGCAGGGTCAGATGAACTCTGCCTGTCACCATACCCACAGCTGTTACTGAGGGAATTTGCACGGTTACCCACCTTGACCTCGAACTGAGCGAATAGATAACTTCTGGGTGCTCTGAAGGGTAGATTCAGACCCTGCCCAGAGAGGTGACAAGAAGCACACAAGCCCGAGTGCCACAACTGACCAGGAGCCATCTAATCGTGAACCATTGAAGCCATGGGCAAACTGTTGGAGACTGGCCCAGGACTATTTAGAATTTCCTGTTTCGGCACTAAGACCAACAATCAATAAGTGGGATCTCCTGAAGCTGGGAAGCTTCTGCAAAGCCAAGGACACTGTCAATAGGACAAAACGCCAGCCTACAGAATGGAAAAAGATTTTTCACCAACTCTACAAGTGACAGAGGACTGATCTCTAAGGTATATAAAGAGCTCATGAATTTAGATCCCAAAACCTTGAATAACCCTATCAAAAAATGGGGTTCAGATCTAAAAAGGGAATTCTCAGCAGAGGAACTACGAATGGCTGAAAGGCACCTGAAAAAGTGCTCTTCATCTTTAGCCATCAGAGAAATGCAAATCAAAACAACTTTGAGATACC
>PVIH01023338.1:0-25049 GCA_004025045.1 Sigmodon hispidus
GACCATAGGACTGTCTGCTCCCTGCCCAGGGAGGGGATGGGGAGTTGCAGAGAAGAAAAATGACCAGATGTGTTGGGAGGGGGAAGAGACCTTGAATAAGGATATACAGGGATGGAAAAAAAATTCAGAGGGAAAGCTGAACACAAAGAAAATATATGTGTAGCAATCTTATTTGTATTTCCACCCTTGATAAGCCATGATTATGATTCTTATCCTCTGTATAGTTATTGTTAACTCTTCCACATTTTAAATTCTTTTTACTGTTTTTTTTATAAATACAAAATAAAGAAGGAAAAAAATAATATTGATCATATTGATAATCTTGATCATAACCACTCTCCACAGCCCTCCTATAACTCTCCTGTGCCCCTCACTACACTCATACACAACTTCATAGTTATATTTTTAATAATCCAATGAGTCAGTCCAATTAATGCTATGGCTATGGATATGAGACCATCCACTAGGACATGACCAACATATCAGTGACCACACCTCCCTTCTCAGCAGTCATGAACTAACTGCCAATGACCCAAGTTGTAAATAGGTTTTGGTTTAATCAATCACAGTAGTAAAATGTTCTTTCTTATGCCACCTTACAGTGAATTTTACCTGTGTTAAGGGTAAAAATGAGTGTCCTTTCCTGTTGTGTCCTTCACCACAGAACATATTGTTTAAGAAAAATTCAGCTAAAATATATTTTGGGTACCATTTCTGTTTCATGATGTTCCAAAAAATGGTTCTCCAAATGCTTAAATGACATGTTTGCAAATGGAAATAATAGCATCGCAAATTCATACAAAACAGATTTCTTAGAACTGAGACAGATAACCAGTGCCATCTAACTGGAAGGAACAGTTATTTTGTCTAGCTGGAATGATCAAGAGTTGTCATGGAGGAGAGAACACTTGACAAGAATATTAGAAAATGAGGGTTTTAGCAGGCAAGAGAATTATGACTCACAATAAATAGTTTTATTATTCTTTCTATCCTTGGATGTGGCAAATGCAACTTGACACATTTTGATTGTAATTTTTTAAAGGGGGGTGCATCAGCTATGCATAATGCCTTTTCAAGGTTGCAATTACCTTCTTTCACTAAATAATAGCTATTATTACAAACTGCATAATAGCTATTGTTTGGTATAGTTGCACTATAGTATAGTCTTACCCTTCCTGGTACTTTACAGGCTGAAGCAGCAGGAGTGGAATTCCGAGCCCAATTGGGTTGAAAATTGAGACCCTGTCTCAGAAAAAGAAATACCCAAAATTAAGTTGGGATTTATAAACAATCGTGATTAAAAATAAAATACTCACAAAAACCAATAAAACATAAAATGTTAGAATAATTATCATTGAAATTTTTGTGTTTTCATATTGTGTTGTTTGTATGTATGCATGTACTGATTTATATACATGTATATGTGTATGCAGGTAGAATTCAGAGGCATATATATACTCTCTCTCCTTCACACACACACACACACACACACACACACACACACACACACACACACTTTGAGGCTGAACTTCCCAGCCACGCTACTCTGACTAGCCAGTTTACTCGGGGCATTTCCTTGTCATGATCTCATGAGGGAACATGAAGTCTGGTTCACACAACTACTTTACTTACTGAACCCTCAGGTCCATGTTTGAATTATTGAGGATAAAATTAAGCATCTTCTGTTACCTGTCTCTTTACCTTAACAGAATTCGACTTGAACAGGACTTACCTTGAGAGAATTGTTCATTTGAGACACTTTGATAGTAAGCAACTTAACTTTTTCCTCTACTCTTTTAACAATGTAATCAAAAAATGGGTGCTAGACACCATGGAAATAAGATTGTATTGGTTTCTTGTAAGTTTTCTAAAATGGTTTCCTGCGTTGTGTTTCATTGTGTAAAATAAAATTGTACTAACAAATTGATGTAAAAAAAAGAATTGATGAAGTGGATTGACTAGTATCTGAGTTGAACTAGCACGAAAATTGCCTACCATGTTACTAAGTTAATAGCAAGAGTATTAATGGATATAGCAAGTGTATTAATGGAACGAACCTTGAATGATTTAAAATGTTTCTTGATATTTATGCATTTTCTCATCTTTCTCCTCTTTTGCTGCTGATTCTGAGGGTCAAACCTAGCAATCTCAGTTAAAAAGTCTATTCTTTATATATAGTTAGAAAATAAAGAGAAGCTTCCCAGGTTCATATGGTTGCATTTATTACTTGTTGTTCTTAGTGCTTGTGTTGTCTATGTTCAGAAAGTCTTGTGGCAATGAGTCCAAGGCTATTCCCCATTGACATCAAGTTCAGAGTATCTGGTTTTGTGATAAGGCCCTTGATCTATTTGGAGTTGAGTTTTGCGCAAGGTGATAATTATAGTGCTATTTGCATTCTTTTACATGCAGACATCTAGCTTGGCATCATTTGCTAAAGATGCTGTCTTTTCCCCTAGTGTATATTTCTTGCTTCTTTATAAAAAATCAGGTGTCTATTGTCATGTGGATCTATGTCGGGGTCTTCAGTTTGACTCCATTGATCAATGGATGAAAAACAAAGAAAAGAGAAACTGAAATTTTGAAAAAGTATTTTCCAAGCTGTCTCTTTATTTAATATTAGTTAAAAACATTTCTAGGAAGTACAAAAGTAAACAATGTCTCCTTTCTTCCCCCTCAGAGATTGGCACTACAGAAGCTACATAGCAAGATGAAATTTTCAGTTTAATATTCTCAGAGACACAGGAGCTAACATATGACAGAATGATGGCACTTTCACAATAGCCATTGATGTCTGTAAGATATCACTTGGCACTTGAACATTCATCTTTTGTGGGATACAATAGCATTGATAGCCAGCCTTAATAACTGCTACTTTCAAATCACACAGAAAGTACTCAGGAGACAGAGGCAGACAGATCTCTGATTTTGAGGCCAGCCTAGTCTACAGAGTAAGTTATAAGAAAAGCAGGGTCATACAAAGAAACCCTGTTTTGAAAAACAAAACACCAACAATGTAAAAAGATTTTAATTTTTGTCCTGTTATTTGTTAACTATTTATTGAATATCTACCATGGATCATCCAGTATCCCAAGTTTGGAGTTTTAACTGTGCCTTGGCTTCAAGAAAGCTTGAATTTTAGTAAAGAGAGAAGCAATAAGCAAATAAAATAAATGAGTATAATATTTACTATGTCAATCTCATGTTAGCATCCCACTTTGGCTATTGGTAAACAATGGCTGAGCCTCCCTTGATTATTGTGTGGTCATTAGTGCTGACTTCATGATGGAGTGGAAACACCATATCCCTGGTATTGTTCTAACATAAGCCCCTCCTTCATGCATCCATTTGGAATCTCTGATTCCTCAGTTGCCTTTTTACAATTACTCATAACTACAATATTCATGTCACATATGAAAAAGTAATTGTCCTAATTTTCTCAAAAAATTATTAAGGAGAGTCTGGTTAACTTTGAGCCCACAGCAATATCTACTGTTTTATAGGATGTGAGTAGTATATTTTTTGTGTTTTTAAGCTATGCTGCACTGGGCTCATGGATGCAATTTTGCAATGTCATGTGTGTACTAGGCAGGTGTGACATGCTGAATTAATTTATTTTTTAGCAGATATCTACTGAAAATATACTCTTTATGTTAGAAGTCCTCAGAGTGGAAAAAATAAGATTCTGAGGTTTATATTGGCTTTTTGTGTTTGTGATAAGCAAGCAACAAATAGCTCTTTTGAGAAGCTTGTGTATGTCTTACTTTATTACTGTCCTCCTGGATCATTTCTCCTTCCAGTTGCAATTAATTGGAAGGCAATCTAGGCATAAATTTACTAGAACAGGAAGTTATAGATTCAACTAATTTTGTAATACATTTCAAATATTAGAGTTATGTGGAAAATTCATTCAGAGGAGAGAAGACGTTTAATTTCTCACATGGAGACAAAAAGGCAAGCTAATTAAATTGAGTTTGATAAGGCTGAAATATAGTTGTTTTACAGTAGGACTGAGTTTTGTTTATTTGTTGCTGAGAGCATGCCTTTATTTTGTTGTTTGCAAACTGCTGTTGAAATAGTTGATAATGTTCCTCCCCTGGCTAGGACTCGGCATTCATAAATACCACAGTTAGTTTCTAGGAAACATACTCAGCACACAATAATCAATATTCTTAAGCAGTACCACATTGGGCTCATGGAAGAAATGTTTTAGTGATCATTGAAGAGAGTAACTTAGCTCAAGAAACCTCATTTTGCATCCTAGTAGCCATTTTACAAAAAAAAAAAAGGTAAAATAGAGTTTAGTTTTACCTTCCTGGCAGGTAAAGAACATGTCTTATGCCTGAACAGTTCTGGGAGAAGAATAAGCTAAACATTAGTCAAGAATATGTTTTGTAGTCAAACCACAAAATGTTCCAACTTAGAGACATATAATTAAAAACCAGCCACCCCAGGTGGGAGTCCAAGAATATCCTGGTGGGGAAAGTCACTGAGCACGTGCCAGTCAGTAGCATTCTTACACCATGTCCCCAAGCAACCAACTTTGTTGTAGTGTTTGCCTATAAAAGCCAATGTAACCTAGGAATAAGAAGCTCCTCTTTGCTTGCTCTTGGAGTGAGCTCACTGCCTGGCTTGTATTGCACTGCCAATAAAGCTTGCTGTTGCATTTCGGACATCTCTGTTTCAGATAGTCTCTCTGGGGGTCTAGCTTTGGGCATAACAATCATCTGAGGGTCAGGAATAAAGAAATCAGGAAGGTTGTCTAAGATCCAGTTAACTTCCCACTCTTTAACAAAGGATGCCTTTGATGAAGACACTATCTCTGAAATGTATGTATCCTTCAGGATTTTTAGTTTATAGGACTTGCTGTAAACTTCCATGGTGAGTAGCACACACATTCAAAATTTGAAAAAATAAAGAAGTTACTCACTTAATAATTTTGTGTCTTTTGAACATTGTGTTGAGTTAAAGAGAAATGGAAATTGTTATAATTTCAAAATCAATGCACAGGGTTGTGGTGGTATATTGTATATTTAATTAAAATAGTCTGAAATACCAGAGAGACAGAGAATAAACCACACCCAGTTCTTACCCAGCCAACTCCTCAGGCTCAACAGGGTAGGTCCTATCTCCATGAGTTCTCACACTGACTGAATTTACTGGCAAAGGGAAGAACTGCCTTCTCCTGCTTTATCTTTCTTTCTCTTGCCCAGCTATTTCAATTCCTAGATCAACTTTTCTAGTGCTAGAATTAAAAGTGGGTGCCACAACCAGTTAACTCTGTTTGACCTTGAACTCACAGAATTCCTGATCTACCTCTTGAGTGATAGGATTAAAAGCGTGGGTCACTGCTCCCTGACCTTTACAGCTTGGATTTGTGGGAGTCTGTCCTCTGATATCACAACACATGATTGGAAATATGTCTGCCAGTGAAGTGCCCACCATGCAAGCATAAAATCCTGAGTTTGGATTCATAGAACTCACACAAAGTGCTGTATGTGATGATGCACCTATAATCTCAGCAATGAGGACATGCAAATAGGACTCTCCCTGGAACTTGGTTGGCAGCTAGCTAGCCTTGCCAAATTTGTGAGCCCCAGCTTCAGTAAGAGACCCTGTCTCCAAAAAATAAGCCAGTGAGTAATAGAGAAAAACACTTGGAAGTCAAGTTTTGACCTCTACATGCAGCCACCCACCCACTTATACACATGAACATATACACACACCAGTTTTGAACCTAGATGATCATTGTTTGCAATAAAACCATCTAAGGGTAGTTTATTTAACTATTTTTTCTAATTTCCCATGTCTTATGTCACATGTAACTGAGAAAACAATAGCATTAGTGTGATCAAAAATTTTATATCCAAGTGCACTAATAAATAACCACACATACAAACCAATGCTGCTTGATGCTCATTATTGTTTGGAATGCCGCTTCTCAGAACCTCATGTACATTAGCTATGCATGTCATGAATCAGCCTTATTACTTAATGTTGTATCTTTAATTCCCATTCAAAATGTTTCTAATGTGATTGCCACATAATCATTAGACTTGGATCCAAGTGGCATTCAGTCAATGGGAAGATAAGTAAAGGAAGCTTGTCAGTCAAAAGAGAAAGCTTGCTTAATTTTGTGTAAGTATTATTAAAAATGTGGTTAATTATTTTGAAGAAATGACTTATTTCTATACAGCTATACTGAAAATGTTAGGGAAAGAACTCATTCTCAAGTAGTCATTTATTTTGAGACATTGACTCAAATAATTATACTATCTTAAAATGTAAATACATATAATTGTTCTTAAAACAATTAATCATACTGACATGGAGGATTGGGTGTGGCTTTAGCATTTGAACAAAACACCAAGTGCATCCAGCAGGAAGGGTAAGACTGCCCATATCTTGCTTGATGCTATTTTGAAACATTCTGCTGGCCTCCCTAGGCACTATAATTTATTGTTATTTTTGATACTTTATTATATTTGTGGCATGATATTTAAATAAAATGAATACCATAACAGTGCACTTTTTACTTTAGTATTAGGAAAGCAATGAACCAATATGAAGAATTAAGCTGGAATTAATATCTAACACCAATTGGAGAGGTGTGTGGTAGCATGTGTGACACTTGCTAGGCATCACTAAGGGTTTACTAGTTTATCAACATATTTTAATTTTTAGTTCCTCACAGAACTTGCAGACATACCGACTTTGGGCACTTTGCTTCTTGGTTTCGGGGTTTGGGCTCTGTTTTTGTTGTTTATCTTCCAACATCTGGAAAGACCTGTTCTTAAATTTATTATTTATCTCCCAAGACTTTCCTGAGTTTTCTAGTAGAGTCTTGGGTTTTTTACTCTGCTTACATTCTGATGACTTTTTATTAAAGTGACACCCAAAACATCTGATTTTTTCATTCATTATTTTTGAGAACTTTTGTAATATTTCATAAGAATTTGACACAGGTACACGATGCATTTTGATCATATCTACCCATGTACACTCCTTCAGCAACCCTTCTTAATGTCCCTTTTACAAATTTATGTCATCTTTCTTTTTATTTAATGCTGAGTCAAAAAGTAGTGCTACCTACATGCACATAGGTTTGAAGCAATCCATTAAAGATCTCAATTTGTATAGTATTTATTGTCAAGACATTTTGATATTTTAAAATAATAGCCATTTTATAGAAATGCACAAGCATCAATATTAGTACTGTGCTTTATCACATTGAATGGTGATAAGTGAATCAATACCCTAACCCAATAATTATGCTCTTTTTAAATTTTACATGTTGATTTCTAATTCTACTTTGGAATTATAATACAGGCACAAAAAAACATTTGCATGTAATATACAGTGGCTGGTTTTGCATAATGTGTAAAAATAAATGTGTGTCTGAGATTGGAATAAAATAAATTTAATTTTGTCTATGGCTGTAAAATTCATAATCCTTGATCTTAGCATGAAAAGTATGTAGAAAGATTTTCAATTCAAGACCATTCCCATGTGGATTCATTTAGTGAAACTTTACTAGCAAGAACCGGTAAAAATGCTAATCAACTGCTTTCCTTACCAGTTTAGGCCCCAACTCTTTATTTGTTTCCAGCTTTGAGATAACTTTAAATAGGCAATGTACTGTCACCATGGGTAATGAATGATGCATGTTTGAAATAGTGACCTTAATCCAACACATTTCTCTTAAAGGAATCAATTCACACTTGACTGCTGCTTATATTTTACCAGCAATTATGGATCATGTCTTTCCTATATAAATGATAGAAAATCTATTTTAATCAACATTAATTTCTATGAGGTTGTAACTTTCTTAGTCCCCATTAACAATAGACCTTGCTTCAAGAAAATAAAGATTAATGGGAAATACAGATAAAACTGTAGGGAAAATACAGTTTTCTTTGAAAGTTAAATGTCTTGGAAAAATACAGGAAATGTCAGAAATGTACCAGAAGCATAATACAACTCAGAGTATTGGCATATTTGCACACTGGAAGTATATTTTGTTCATATAGAAGACTCTGTAGTACTTCCAAGATCATGTGGTAGTATTCCAGGTATAGGTAATTAGCAGTGTAGCATAGTTCTATTTCCTCTCTTTAAATACTTCTCTCTGATTTTAAGCTTATGGAATTACAATTTGCATCCTATTATTAAATTTTTGCTTACCCAGAATTATTTAGTGATTCCTCATAGTAACATAACAAGGTCTGGGAAAATGCAGACATCCCTGATTTACTATTCTTTGTGAATACTGTCAAGTTCCTCTCCAGAAAAAAATTACACCTAAAGCATAGTAGCCTTGAATGAACCCAGCCATCTATGTCATGTTTAACTCCTTCCTTGTCTTTCTCACCACCATGCCTACACTTCTCAGTTCATGATGTTGCTCTGTGCATCTAGTAGGAGGAACAGGAAATAATCAACAGGAAGTAACCAACAGGAAGCAATCAACAGGAAGTCATCAACAGGAAGCAATCAACAGGAAGTAACCAACAGAAAGCAATCAACAGAAAACAATCAACAGGAAGCAATCAACAGGAAGTAACCAACAGGAAGCAATCAACAGGAAGTCATCAACAGGAAGTAACCAAGAGAAAGCAATCAACAGGAAGCAATCAACAGGAAGTCATCAACAGGAAGCAAACCACTCTCAACTCTCTCTTCTATATTAAATCCTCATTCCGGGTCAATCCCAGTCAAACATTTGCTAACTCTAAGAACAAAGGTCATGTTTATTCCTTTTGTACATGATGTACAGTGCTGATAACTATGTCAACCGTACAAAATTAATGTTACATCAATTCAAGAAATATAGCAAAATTAATTATTTTGATACATTAGGAAAAGATCTAAGGTAGCAAAAATCATTTTCTCATTATTTTAATTTATTACTCTCTCGTGTTAGAAAAAGTGTCTGTTCTTTTGTCAATGGTCTCCTTCCTGCCACTATCTTCTGAAAATAGTGATTTTCTCTTTCCTTATCTTCCCAGCTCATCATTCTCACTTTTTATATCCCCCATTGTTACATGAACAGATGCTAACACATTCTGTCTCTAAAATATTACCTCCTCTGTGTACTAATCTCCACTCTTACCCTGATTCTCTGTCAAGACTTTGAAATATAGTCTAAGATAGAAAACAGTCCATAGCTTTTGAGCATGTGGAAAATATTCTTCATTCTTATCAGCTTTCCTCTGAAAGACTCTACATCATAAACCATAAACCCATGGTTGGAAACTTCTTTGACTTGGCTTCTATCCTCAATCTGCTCATTTCTCCCTATCCTTTTGGTTTTTCAGGTTAGTAATTCTCTACCTCTATCTTTCTTCACATTTGGATTTTCTTTGTTTCTTAATTGGCACTGTCTCATGATAGGAACTCCTTCACTGCTGTGGATTAAAATGGAAGATTTTCTTCTATTTTCTCCCTCATTCTATTTTCATGGTCCTTTGCTCCTCAGTACATACGTGATGTGCTGTGCTGTTCATTATGTTGCTAAAAGTAGAAAAGTAGAAATAGTGTTCTATATTGCCATTAGCTCTTTCTGAGGACCCAGAATTAATTTCCATCCCTCATATAGTGGCTCAGAACCATGTACAACTCCAGTCCCAGGGTATATGATTCTCTCTTTTGTCCTCTGTGGGAACTTCATGAATATGATGTATGGACATGCATGTAGATAAAGCATGCATAAATAAGTAATTTTAGATTGCATACATGTTCACTCTCTTATATTTATTCATCTTGATTTTAACACAGAATTGTGATCCTTTAACATTAAAGACCTGGCTACTGAGTGAAAATGTCATATGATATCATTTTGTTTCTTCTCCTTGCTGGCCACACTGGTCTTCATATGCCCCATGCTTTGTTCTGCCTCATACCCTGTCACTATTTCCTCTATGGAATTCTTTTGTGCTCACTATTTACTCTGATCATCTTATTCAATGGTTGGAATTTGTCTATTTGGTTCTTTTAAGTTACAACTAAATTAGGATTCTTTTATTTTTTTTGTCTTACTGAAGTTATAACATACTTCAACTTCTCTGCATGTTTAATCTGTAAGTTCCATGTGAGAAGACACTGATAATGTTTTACTCAGTTTGATACCATGTATGGCCCTCTGTGGGCCTCTAACATAGAAGCCAGTGAATAACAAACATGTAAATCCATGAATCAGTGTATGTTGTAACTGACATAACTTCTTTGGCTTCATCTGAACTTAAACTGTCAAGGTGTTCTATAAAATGATATGGCAAATAATTATCATCCAGGATGGACTTATGTCAAACAGTTATTATTTCTTCCATCTCACTGTCTGCCATATTCAAGCTTCAGCCCAGCTGAGTGCTAATAGTTTGAAGTTATTTGACTTAATTTTTAATTTTCTAGTTAACACTTGTTCTCCTTAACTTTGGTCAAGTTACTTAACATCTCTGACCATATATACTAAAAATCTACTATGAAATTGTGGTCAACATTACATTGGATCATATGTTTAAAGTGTGAGTAATATATTCCTTGTGTATATGGGCTTGTAATTATAAATACCCAAAATATTATCTATAGCACAGTTTTCTAGCTTCTTCATACAAAATTTTATGTATTCATCCTTTTTATGCTAAAATGTTGTTTGAGGTGAAAGTAAATCAGAGGAGGTATTTCATATATTGTCTTTACCAAGAGAGAGAGAGAGTATAATCAAAACAAAGCACAAGACTTCCATCACTCGCCTCTGATTAAGCAACTGCAATGATCCCAGAAGTTTGCATCTTGATCAAGTCAACCAACTGAAGCAGGTGTTCCATTAATTCCACTTTGGAGACCAGTGTCTCAACACAACAAACTTTGGGGTATGGTATTTTCAGCCCCAAACTCCATATATTTGTAGAAGCCAACAGTGATAAATGAGACTGTTTCCTCAAAGGGCACATTTATTTTCTTCTGAATTGTAGGATTATTCAAGATGCTTTATGAAATAAATTTAATGCTGAAATTAGAAGATATAAGAGCAGTTCTTTTCCCGCAAGGAACTGTGCATCAGACCATACTATAAGCTGCACATAAATCTCAGCTCTTACACCTGTGCATGCTCTTGTATTTGGCAAAGAACTCCATATACCAATGAGACGTGATATTATAAATGTAGATGCACTTCAGAAATAATGCATTTTCAGGAA
Source organism: Sigmodon hispidus (assembly GCA_004025045.1). Taxonomy (NCBI): domain Eukaryota; kingdom Metazoa; phylum Chordata; class Mammalia; order Rodentia; family Cricetidae; genus Sigmodon; species Sigmodon hispidus. The sequence goes on from PVIH01023338.1 coordinate 11,196, forward strand.
GAAAATCCACTATTATTCATTGGCTTGACATGCTGGCTTACATTTTATTAAGGGCATTCTTTAAAGGAGGATTTTCTATATAAAGAAGCAGCCTTAAGATATGAAATGATTAGGAATAAAACAACAGAATAGTGTTGTAAGCAAAAGATTTCATGTAACTTTTTGAAATTAAAAAAAGTCTTAAACATCGCTTGATAAATATTTTACCATTCACAAACTTACTTTTAAAGTGGCCGACATTAAACATTTTAACTCCAGTTGTTTCTTATGTAAGAGTCATTTATCTGTCTTTCAAAAACAAAAATTTGAAAATAAAGTTGAATTTCCAGTTACAAAAATGCCCAAGACATAAGAACCATAGTAAACATATGGAATAGCCCCTAGGGACCCTACACAGGCTAATAGCATGCCTGAGTTGCTCCTACATTTTAAAATAAATACATTTCTGATTTTTGGTAATGTCATTAAATGTTTTCATTGTGATTAAAATATTTAAAATGTATAACATTTGCTTTGATGAATTTAAATTCAGTTTCTAAAACACTGAAGATGAAATTTATATCCTGCCAATGTATCATCTAAACATATTTTCATCCAGATCTGTGGAAATTGTGTTTTGAATTTCACATTTATAACAGAGATAGTTCAAAGACTCACTTTCTTTGGCTCTTCAAATGTCAGGAAAGAAATAGTTGAGCTGTGAGAAACTGTCAGATTTTTGTTTCTTATTGCTGAAAGTAAGATACATTTTTTGTTGGGTAAATTAGAAGACTTGAAAACTCAAGCTGGATATAATACCAGATCCTGAAGCACTCACTGTTCTCCATACATCTATGGCACACTCACCCTGGTGAGACTGAGTAACCACTGTGGAAGAAGAAAGGAAATGATTATCAGAGCCAAAGACCAGAGAGGTCTAGGATAAACTAGTGCCTTTTGGGTATGATTGGACTGTCTTATTCATGAACTCACAGAAGTAGAGGTTACCTACATAAAACCTGCACCAAATTAAGATTGTCAACATTCCAGCATAGAAGAGGAAAAGGGTTCCTGAGCTCCCGCCCCTGAGTAAGGAGTTATTGATACTTGATGTCTTCTGGGAATGAGAGGTCAGTTTTCTTTAAAGGTTTGGTTCCCTGATAGGTCTACCATGCTTTAGTAGAACAGCCTGGAATCTATGAGTACCTGGGTTGCACAAATTAGACTTAGATTGCTATGAAAACCAAGCAAAATATTTCCTTCTTCAAGACTTAATCAAGAGAATCTTGAAATGCTTTGGCCAGTGTTTGAACATGACTAATGTCATTGAATTATCCTGAAAAATACTAAATTATCCTGACATGTTATGAACAATATAAAATTGAACTTCAAAAACACATTTAAGGAAGAGCTCACTAGCTTGCTCCATTCATCATTCTCTCCATGATGTGATCCTTGAGACAGGATCCATTGATCTGAGGAGTAACACCAGCCTTAGTTGCTTCCTAGACTTTGAGTTGCTCACATGGCATAGAATGTCCTTCATGTTCCTTGTTATGAAATTATACTAAAATCTGAAAGTTGTCAGAATATGCAATTTTTATTAAAATTCTGCCTCATCCATCTAGTAATATACTTGTGCTCTCTATTATTGCTCTGCCTAGAGATAAATCGAATTGTACATTGTAAAAATTACCATATCCGCTGGATTAACAAAGACTTCAAAATATTTACACTTGCTGAGGAATATCTAGAAGCAGATCTCTTATGGATGATACATTGCTGAAAATGACAAGGTTCCGACAATGTTGGTAAGTGTTTGAATCACTGAGAAATCATATATGCTTACTAACTTAGAAGCACCAGAAAACAAAACAGGAAGAAAAGCAGAGTTTTATGTGTGAAACTTAAAAACATGAAAAATAGGTGTTTTTATGAATTGTGGTCATCAAAGAAAAGGCTTTGGACAGGGAAGGAAGAGTATATTCCTTTGCTTGAGTAGCATACTTCCTCCTGATTAGTTCTCATTAAGAATCCCCCATTGCTTTTATGAGACTTTTGATAAAAAAAAAAAAACTGGTGCAAAAGAAACTCATATTCTTATCTTCAATATGTAACAACATAATAGAGAAAACAGAGAAATTGGAGGAAATATAATAGTTCTGTGTTCAATTAGGCTGTAAATTTTTACAGCACCTATTGAATCTAGTAGGAAAATCAAGTTTCATACACAGCAAAAGTGAGAAAGAGAAAATAAAATCTAAAGCAATCAAGTTTCATACAGACATGCCAGTCTTATTGGTATCCTCATTGGCTAAAGGCTTGGTTGCCAGTGAATAGGCTTGTGAGAGATGGTTGGATTATGAGGATGATAACTTTATCGCTGATGTGTTCATGTTGAATGGGTGGTTAGGAGGAAGGAGATAACTGTTGACCTGTCTTTACAACTCAGCAATGTCTCCAGTCACATTTTGCTTCTCTGCTTCCTGACTGCATGAAGGGAGCAGCCTGATCACCTCTCTTACCAAAAGCTCAGTGAAACAACTGACACAATAGATGGAAAAATCTTAGAGATATAAAATGCTAAACCTTAAAATATAAAGTATAGATCCCAATTTTTCTAAACTTGCTATTTAGAGAATTGTATTGTTTATTAGAACAAGGGCTAAACCTTGACCAAGCACCTAACAAAAGCAGGTGGGTGTTTGTGATAATACAGAAGCAAATAGTGAAAGGATGATCATTCCAGAAAATACTATTAAATAGAATTATCAACACCATTAATCTAAAACATCTGAAAAAACCAACAGAAAATAAAAATTAAAAAATGGCCACATATCTGACTTAAAGCCATTTATTATCCTAATCATATTAAATATAAATGGTATAAACTCACCAAATAGTAAAGATTAGTGCATCTAAATATTTTCTAGCCACATATATGAAGATGTCCCTACACTGCAATTAAAAGTGATGGTTAATTTTGCTAACCTGGAAGAATTTGGAATGACTTTAGAAATAGATCTTTGCACATGATTGTTTTAACTGAGGTGAAGATTGCTTATTGTGAGAAGCATCACAACTTGGCTGAAGTTCTGGACTGTGTTAAGGGAGAAAGAGGGCTGATTAAAGGCATAGATTCATTACTGTCTGCCTCCTGGGTATACAGTCTATGTGGTGAGCTCCCTCAGGCTTCTGACATCATGATTTCCCTGCCTTGATGGACTGTACCCTGGGACTGAACTCTGGGACTATAATCCAAAATAAGTTATTTTTCCCCTTCCATTGCTTTTGTCAGCATATTTTATAACAGGAACCAGAAGAGTAAATTAGACAGTAAGGTGATATTTTTTAAACTATCCTATTATTCTGAATTAATAATTTAGTTTTTACATTAATTTGAAACAAAGAAAATATATTTCAATATAGTACATAAACCCAAAACTTCCATGAATCCAGAGGGTATCACTATTATAAACATGTAAATGCTGCCATAATATACTTGAGAATAAATCAGACAGAAATATTGAGAAAAATAACATATCCATAATTACTGTAGATCAGTAAGAGTATAGAAAAGCTGAATTTCATTCCCAAGCAAATTTATCCACTTGATGTTTATTCAGTGACCCACCCAAGGATATGTGAAAGTACATTAAAATATTTACTATTAAGGAAGAAATTTTGTAGCATAAAACAAAGCTCACTAAATATGATGGCTATCATAAATTGTTCAAACACATATCTACCATATGGCACCACTACCACAGTCTTATATATATTACACACAAGAAATGGAGAAACTGTATGCAAGTGTCCATAAATGTTTATATTTTAATAGTCCCCAAATGGAAGCATTCCAAACATTACCAACAGATGAGTATAGATTTCATAATATACACACTTTTTATCAAAAATTGAATGAAATATAAATAAGGAAATTGAATTAAAAGTTAAAACTACTATTTAGAGGGGACATAGACAGGCAAGAAAACAGAATGTTAGACCAGGGAGCTTGCACTGGACTGATGTAGGCCCTCTCTACATATTTGTATAGCTTGGTCTATTGGTGGGACTCCTAACAATGGAAACAAGGGCTGTCCCATGGTATAGCTGGCTTTTGGGATCCTATACCTTCTACTACATTGCCTTGCCCAGCCTAAATACAAAGGGAGAAATTTAGTCTTACTGCAAGTTGATATGCTATTCTTTGTTGATACCCATGGGAGGCCTGCCCTTTCTAAATAAAATCAGAAGTGAAGTGGGCAGAGGGTAGAGCAGGGGGACCATAGTTAGGTTGTAAAATAAATAAATATATTAAATTATTTATGTATAAAGTATGCGTTTAGTTGTATTGAATTCCAGAAAATTCTTACAGTGACAGTGGTTGGGATGAGTAAGGATGGCAGAACTGAGGTGACAAAAATAAACCTTCGACAGTCCATGAATTAGACCTCCTGGAAGGCTGAGAGATGGGAGAGAGGGACCATGGATGGGCAATCAAGGTGGTAAATTCCCAAAATGGATGAATTTGTCTTCAACCTTGACTTGAAACACAAGCTTTGTCTCCCACCAGCAGACCAGCAAACCTCCTGACAAGCTGAAGTTCAAGACCTAAACATGACACCATTGTGGACCAATCTAACATCCTATCTGTTGAGAATCCTATATGTCTTTAAAGTAGAAACAGGACTCTTGAAAGTCTTGAGAAGCCCAGGCATGGAGACCAGACTGGATTTTCAGTTTCCAAAGTGCCTTCTCCCACATTGCAGAAGGTCTTTTTCTCTGTGTGTCTGACTATAGCTGGAATTATTTAAATGCAATATATCATATAAGGTTTAATATTTATTATAGAGTTAAGTAAGCACTCACAGATATAATGTATTTTTAATGTAATTTTAGGAGGGTCAGAATTATTGCACTTGAGGTTTACCCTATTTTTAGAGAAAGCAGAAAACAAACAGGGTAAGCAGCTCAGTATTCTGGGGTCTCCAAGGATCCTGGCCACACCCCATCAGGGCTGGATCTTCTAAGGTCACTAGCTCATCTCACTACATCTACCCTATGCATGTTTCCTCACCACCAGTAACTGCCTTCCTGTAGGTGCTGAATCTGGCTACAGTCATTGGGATTTCTCTGCTGTTACCTGTTATACTCTAGGTTCTTCCTGTTCTTTAATTTTTTAACTGTCAGGAAAAATGAACCCAATCATCTTTCCAGATGAGAAGTTCTCAACTTCTCTTTAATACAGTTCCTCATGTTGTAATGACCCCCATCATAAAATTATTTTTGTTGCTTTTTTATAACTATAAATTTACTATCTTTATGAATCATAATGTAAATATCTGATATGCAGGATATCTGATGTGCAATCCCTGTGAAATGGTGGTTCTAACCCTGAAGCTGTCACCATTTTAATTTAAGGTTAAGACCCACTGCCCTAGACTGTATCATTTTAGACTGTATCACTACCAAGTAGAATTACATTTAATTTTTGTGATAATGATCCTACAACTATGCGTGTTAAAATATATACTCTCTAAGTATGCATAGTTTGTTGCCTACTGATTATACCTTCAATACTATTGTTATAATAACTTTGTCATCTTCCTGGTTTCCAGGAAAACATCCCCAAACCCTGAGGCCACAACAATAAGCTAGCAAGAAGAACTAGGTACTTCTTCTAAAAGTGTTCCCTCTTTATTTATCCAGAAGATTGAAAGCAATATAGGATAACATGGTACCCACAGCATTTCCCACTCTGCAAACCTCTAGTATCATTAAGTGTAGAAAAGTTAGTGTTCAAAAAATTCCTTGGAGACTCAAAGGAATGAACTAGTTGGTTAGTGATAATGTTTATTTTTTAATGCTTTTTAAATTTTTAATTTTCTCTCCCAAAACCTGGTATTCATAGAACCAAATCTACAGGAATTGCATACTGATTGAGAATCTTGCCATATCTTGAATTCCCCAGCATTACTTTTCTTTTGGAAGTAGAACTAAAAGTAAAATTTCTTGTATTTTATTCTTTTTTTAGATTATTGATTTAACAAGCTTATTCACATTTTTTTTCTTTAGAACTTATGCTAGCAAGTCCTGATTTATATTTTTTGTAATGGGAAGATGATCAGAAATTGTTATCTCTAGAATAAATAAAACATTTCACAATACGATTTTTTTTTTATCTTTCATCTTTCTTATTTTGGTTTGACTTGTCAACAAAGACCTAGAAATTGTGGAGGCAGTTCAGACATGAGAACCTAAATTTAGTTCCCAAGCACCCACAAAAAAATCAGAATACCCATCACTGCCTAGGAGGGACTTAAAAGAATAAGATATTCAGCAATTTAAAATGTTCTCTGTCAGGAGAAAACTGGGGGGTGAACATGAGTTTCTTCTTGCTCCTCTTCACTCTCTAAGAGTCATGTCAGTGTGGTTCCCATGTGACCAGATTTACATGAATTACATGCAGATTAGGAAGCTTGTATTTCTTGTTATGAATTCTTTAATCTTAGTGCTGGCGAAGTAGAGACAAGAGTATTCTTGAATCTCACTGGCCAGATATCCTAGTCAAAACAAAAAAATATGAAATAGTAAAATTGACTTGTATGGAGAAGAGGGGGTTGATAGGAGTGGGAGAGCACAAGTGAAGGCAGGAGCAATCAGAAAGCATTATATATGTCCAAGAACAAATTGACAGTAGAAACAAGCAAACAAACAGATAGAATGCAATAGACAATGACACCCAACATAAACATCTAGCATCCACATGCTCATCCATATGCATTTGTGCACTCATGCCCATGAGCAAATGCACATATAACACAGAATTAATATCCAAAAAAAATTTTTGTTTGATTTTACCATATCTTAGAACTTGAAGAGTTTTCTATTTTTTTCAAAGAAATCTCATGGTACAACCAGAAGAAAAAAAATATGGGAAAGATGACAGAGTAGGAGATATTTTTAATGTACTTTCAAAATTTTTACACATAACAAAGTCATTAAGAGAACAAAATTCAGTAAAATTAGGCGTATCAGTCATTTTTTTAGCACACAACATTTTGAAAATGCTCCTTTATACTTCATATTATTTGGAGTAGATTTTCTGTATAATCAATTCTTTAAAACTAAAGTGTTAAATTTTTAAGGTGGTAGGTAAGACTGAGATAAAGTAAGCTATACTATAGGTCCAAGAATAGAATCTGGGTAGGATGGATTGGTGAATGGATAGATAGATAGAAGATAGACAGACAGACAGACAGATATATAGATAGATGACAGAGCAATAGATGATAGAGAGATAGAAAATTGATAGATGTGATAGATAGATAGATGATAAATAGTTGTTGATGATAGATAATTATGAAGATATGTGTGTGTGCATGTGTGTATGTGTAGGACATACAAACCTGCTATGTCTGTATCATGAACTAAAATTCTTTTAATAGAGTGCCCTAGATAATAACCAATTTATTTCTTCAGTATGTTTTAATACTTTAAAGCAGTTCATTCCTTTACAAACAACAGGTTTGTTTGAGCATTAGCAATATATCATTAACCAAGAAATCTAAACCAGTTTTCAGAATTAAATATTAAATCCCAACTCACTACCAGTGATTAATAATCTGATATCAATTACCTCGACTTATAAAATTTACCTTAAATACCAAAAAATATATAAATAACACTGTAAGAAACTGACCTTAAGAATTAAAATTTTGTTTGTCATAGAAGAGAAAAAAGAAAAATGTCCTTTCAGACCATAAAATAGAGCTTGTGTTCCATACTGTTAATGCCACTACTTGAATAAATGTATTTCATGCTTATTAGTTTATTATTAACCATTAACATTTATTTTCTAAGGTTTTAAGATAACAATTGCTATCTTAATGGTTCCTAAATTTCATAGATTTAGTCTTTCATCATAACATTTCTGAGAGATTTGATAATTTAGTTTGGTACATTACAAACATATATTCAAGAATGTAAGAAGATGCATTAATTTGATAAACCAAAGGTCTTGATATATCATATTTCCCTGTGTGACCTGCTGACCTTTAGAAGATATATGCCATTTTCTTTCTGATGTCTTATCTGATCTCAAAAATAAATGAACAGAAAGCGAGAAGCCTTTTCACTTTAATTCTCAAGGTGACATTTAAGACTGACATCCTGCTAGCAGAAGAAGATCTCAAAATTTATTCTTGTCCTGTGGGGATAAGCAAATCATTAATATAAGAAGGTATCAGGCCATTAAGTGCTTTAAACGTCCACGATAAAACTTTAAAATCAATGGAAATCCTGACAGGAAGCCAATATGAAAACTGGAGGACAAAAGTGATGTACTTTGAACAGGTAAGTAGCCTCACTCCGTGAATGAGACGAGTCTGGAGATTGATTTATCAAGAAATCGAAACACCAGGATGTTGAACCAGTGCACTCCCGGGTGATTATCACAGTGCAGGAGTTTCAGGACCATTCACACATCTTTACTCAAAAGATGTGCTGCAGGAGATAACCAGCTCTTGAGAAAGCATCACTTTGTAACTGGGCTCCAATTAATTGTCATGCTAACATTTTGTGGAATACCATGTTGTCACATTCCACAGGGACAGGAGCAGTTCACATCTGAAATGATATATCTATAGGCATGCTTTTACATCAATACCACTTGAATTAGAAATAATTATAGAATGCAAATATCAAAATGAAAGGGTCCTTTGGTTTTATCTGTAATATAATCTGCAACATTTCCAATTTATAAGGATAGCTCTAATTTTTCAATACAGCTTTGTGTGTATGATAACTGAGATGAAGGCGATCATAAGAGCTAATTCTGAGCACTTACTATAAAGCATACATGGGCTGATTCAGTCTACTACTGGTACCCACACTTTAAAGATATGGAGTCTTTAGGCACATCTCATAAATATTTCAAATTCACTAATGTGGTGATATAATGTATATTTAATAAAATAAATAGTCTGGATTATCAAAGAGCCAAGCCATGAGTATAAAGCGTGGGTCACTCTTGGCTTGACTGTGGGTGATTCTGTCCTCTGATATTCCAGACTATTTTTAAATATATAATTTATTACCACACACTAAGATTCCAAGACTTGTAAATGCCAGAACTAGTATCCTGACCTTAGAAACTTCAAGCTTGTCATGGGCACAGTATTTTAATATATATGTTGTCATTCATATGTTGTCTGGATGTATAAATATAATTTGAATAAGAAAATCACCAAACTGCTGTCATATTGAAAACACAGAAAAAGTAAAGTGAAGAATAAATAAAGCCCCTAGATGGTATAACCATTTCCTTAGTACATAAAACCTTTTAGTGACAGTACTCATACTCAAATGAATGTTTCACATTATAACAGGAGAATTTGTTCTGTGACATTTTTTCTTTCTTCTATAGGTTTAGCAGAGGATGACCAGATGGGATGATAAGGGAGGGGAGGGAGGGGTAAAGGATCAACTAAATCTAGTGATGTAGGAAATGGAAATACATAAGGAAACCTGCTACTTTATTAGCTATTTAAAAACTTAAATGTAAAGTAAAATACAAGTTTTAATAGAAGCATCCTGCCTTAGTAGAGAAGGTTGTTCCTAGATGCAATAGGCTCCTAAATGATCTTGTTCTAGAGGTGGACTCCCTCATTCTGAATTCTTGGTTAGGAGCCCTGGAGGCCCTTAAATAGTACAGGCTATTGCCTTTGGTTGCTCATCAGAGCTAGAAAGTAAGATTATACTTTTAAACATGCCACATACTTTTCAGGACAGAGGGAAATGAAGCTTCTTGGCTAGTTTTCATAGTGCTGAAGGTGTGATGAAAGCTAATGAGGAGAGGTAGAAAGGTCGCCAACATACTTACCTAGGTGTATGGGCTACACTAGCCAAGTGTGATGTGCTCTCTGACATGATGGTGCATGAGTGCTATGGAATAACTTTGTCCCTTCTGATTAGATATAAGGACTGATCCACAGGACAGTATTAATGTCTCATAGTATAAACCTAGTTAAAATTCCATGGCTAGAGTGCTCATGTGCCTCACTGAGGAGGCTACTGCTGTTGTTTTGCTGAATGGGCATGGCATCTTGATGAGATAGCTTTACACATATTTATGTTTATACCCATAGATTTGAGCTACTCTCAGCCTTGATCAGAGACAAGGCTTCTTTTTTGCAGTAGTTCATAATAACTTCATGGACTCATACCTGGTCAAAGTGCTGCAAATAAATGATTGTTGAATGTTCAGTCGTAAATGCGGTATCTGGTCAACTCTGCCAAGAATCCGGTAATATCAGAAATAAATAACGTAAGAGCCCAAAGAAGGTAATAAATGTTATAGACTGCTGTCTTCCACAAGACACTGTAATTGTACTCATAGACTCACATCAGGGAACTAATGGAAAGGACCAGCTAGGAAGAAGAAATGGTTGAGTGAGAAGGAGAGAGAGAGGAGAAGGTAATGGGGATGAATACAGTTAAAAATACAGATGTGTGGACATGCCATAAGGAATCAAATTACTACATATAATATTATCTGTCAATAAAAATAACCTTTTATGAATATGGCTTTGCATTGATTCCATAGGACTAATATTTTAAAAGGTACATGCAAGTACCTAGGAAGTGTTCAAATTAGTATCTATAAAATTCAAGGAGCTTGCTCATGAAAAGGAGTAGAATCATTGGTGATTCTATCCACAAGATCATACCATAGCAGATAAAAATACACTTCACTTTCACGTTGTAAAATTATATATATTCTTCATTTTAATGGTATCCAAGCAAAAGTTTAAGACATGGATATTTTCTATTAAAGCACTTACATAAACTTAGACTATGTACAACAGTAATTATTTCTAAGCAATATTGACCAGCTTGGCTTTAGAGGCCCCCAAGGACACTCTGATTCTTAACATCACATATAAATTACTGAATAATATGTCTTATCCTTATCTTGGCCAAGAAACACCTCAGAGTTATCTTTGTTCAGCTATCAAGATAACCTCATTCAATAAAATGCTCTTTATTGATGGAGGCAAATGTATTGTGCAGGTAGCCTGTAAGTCCTAATGGATGCACCTAAAACTTGCTAGTTCTTCAACTCCTTGTCCAAAATCTTACTAGAACATGCTCTCTATCTTTGGACACCATGAGGGCAGCAGTAAAAGCTTATGTATTCTACAATTATAAAATTCTGAAAAAAAAGTCCCATGCAATCAAAGAAATATGGATAACAAATTTTAGAGGCGTTTTTAAAGTGAGAAAATCCTTTCTGTAGCTAGAGATAAGACTATAGTATCCCTTTTTCTACTTCTTAGGAGATAAAAATATTGGAAGATGAGGATATCAGATGAAGCAAGAATGAACTAAACATTTATTTAAACAAGCTGGACACAGAATATTTAGGGATTGTTCATAAATACTGATGTTCAACTTATGTCCTTCAGTTTGGTGGCTGCCAACTTGAATAAAAATGACAGTTCTGAGAGGTCATTGCAATTGGGTTTAGGAGAACAGTTATAAGTCAGAGAAATTTGTGAACATATTTTTCTCTACACAGTAATAGAGCAAATACTGTCACCATAATTCCTTTATCAAGGTGTTGTCTGTACTAGAAGGCAGGAATTCTCAAAAGAAAAAGAACATTAAAACATTAAAAGGACAATTATTCCACCTATCTCTGTAATATGGCTTAAAGATAAACCTACCTTCCTAGAAGTAATACATACTAAGTGATACATACTAAGGTTGACTAGTTGCTTAGCTAGAATGCTAGGTCTCAATGTAGGCCAGAGATTTTATATTCTTGACCAGAAATTTGCCTTAATACAACTTAAATATTACTGAGGTCAAAATGGAGGTTTATAAAGAAAGCTTCAAGCACACAAGTTTTTCCCTTTCTGTTCAGAGTTGTATGGCTATATAAGTATTCAGGCCAAATGCCCAAGAAGTTGGAGGCAGACAAAGGTAGTGGATAGAGATAGGTAGTGCCCATGGAAAATGATTCTTTAAAGATTGAATGGTAGTGGTCAGATTGCATCTGCGCTGTCACTAATAACATAAGAAATAGACCATTGACATATCTTCTAATAAACAGAGGTAAAGTGAAAGGGGTAATATCAAGTTTATATTAACCAATGAAGGTTAGGCAAAATAACAAGAAAACAAAATAAGACAAAAAACCATCAGCACATTGCCTTATTGTGTAGATTCTACTTTCTTATTCATATAATAAAGAAATATAAAAACAGCCAGACATAAAGTTATCTTCCTGGAGCTACATGGATGTTGTTCACAAAAAGTCTGAATGTAGATACTGCTTCAGGAAACATGAAGAACTTCTGAAATAGTCATTCGATTCAGTGAGTCTTACCATTTGTGGGCATCTATACATGAAAATATCTTCTCCCTAAGAAACTGTCTATTTTCGTTAGGGGGAAAAATTCTAACTTTTATCCCTTGTTTTAGATGTTGAAGTTCACAGATATCAGTTGAAATGCAAATGATACCAAAAGACTTAAATTGCTTTCAAATGTGATTTGGATAATGCTCTTTAACATAGCTGAACATCCAGAGCAGTTTAGGACACTGTTCTTTTAGGGAAAATTATCAAGTATAGCAGATTGTATCACAAATCTTATTTGTTCACCTATATTTCTTTGAGTTTTGATAGGATGATGACAACATAAATTCCTCATAAAGCTGCAGCATAAACTCATCAAGATGACTGCAGGACCATCCCTTGACTTTCTTTTCACCACTCAAGCATAGTAGTGTTACCTGTAAGTGGTGGATAACAAAGCCAAGAAGAAAAACTGCTTTTATTCTAATAAAAATGTGACTTTTTCATAATTGTAATAAAAGAATTTGAAGAAATTGATTAAACTATTCCCCATACAGAGTAAAAGTACTCAAAACGTATGTGCTCACATCTGCTTACCACCACCTTGAGTACCACTCCTTCTGGGCGTACTGGGTACTTCCTGGTTGTCTGGGTCTCCTCTTGATGATGTGAGAGGGTCTAGAGTTTGTGGAATGGGAGTTAGAAGTTCAGTAGGCTTCCAGTTCCCATAAGTTAAGTTTTCTCAGGTTTGCATGGTTTCACACACTGGTCTTTTCACATCTCTACATTGTAGCCAAATGCCTTTCTGGTTTTCTCAAATTCATTCTGGTAGGATCATCTCTAGACAGTACTTCAAAGATTTAACTGACACCCTATTCATTTCTGCCCCCAGTCAATCTTACCTTATCACTTAATATTCCAGGTATACTGGGCTTGCTCCTGTAATTTGTTCTGAATTGGTACTGTTCCAAAGGTTTTCTCTTTATGTTTTTTTGAGCCAATACAATCTTCAATCCCTATTCTTCTTAGTCCCACAGGACTTGTTTTATTTTCAATCCGTAAAGTGCAGTATCATGTGCCATACTTTCTTTTAGGCCACCAACCAGCTACCAAATCATGACAAGGAGACTTATAATTAGTTCTGAATGTCCAGCCTAACTGAGACTCATTTCTGGCTAGCTCTTATAATTTAAATTAACTTGTTTTTCTTTTTTTTTTTCTTTTTTTTTTCTTTTTTTTTTTCCTTTATTTTGTATTTATTAAAAAAAAACACAGTAAAAAGAATTTAAAATGTGGAAGAGTTCACAATAACTATATAGAGGATAAGAATGATAAGCATGGCTTATCAAGGGTAGACATACAAATAAGATTGCTACACCTATATTTTCTTTGTGTTCATCTTTCCCTCTGAATTTTTTTTTTTCCATCCCTGTATATCCTTATTCAAGATCTCCTCCCCCTCCCAACACATCTGGTCACTTTTTTTTTTTTTTCCTCTGCAACTCCCC
>PVIH01023339.1:0-25048 GCA_004025045.1 Sigmodon hispidus
GGCGGGCTGAAGCGCTAATAGAGGATAGGAAAGTAGTTGCTAGGGATCCCAAAGCATCAGGAATCCTGACTACTTAAATGATACATATGTAATCTACCCCACGAAGAGAGTTTATGCAGTGCAGAAGTTAAAACACAGGGGATAGCAAGACTTTCCTTTCTCCCTCCCGGTCTACAAAGGTCCAGGGCTGAAATATTCAAGGCTTCTTCCACTTTCTCAGATTTCTTTCTCCTGTTCATATATCTTTCAGGTTTTTGGAAGCAAACATGCTATTTTTCTAGGTCAGGTTACTGTTATCTAGATATAGCTCCAGCACCTAATAGTTTAATAAATCAACCAGGGGCAGCATCTTATCTTACACAGTGTGCATCTTCTTGTGGACACCAGAGACTTGACCATGTGATAGTCGGGTATAAAGGTAAAGCAGACACACTTGTATGGAAGCTCTCTAGGAAGGATTCATTATTCATTCCATAAACATTTACTGAGCGTATGGCGCTGCCTTCAGCCACGGAACAGATGGCCCAAGGCAACCGATACACGAGGCCTCCTCCAAACTGGAGGATTCCCCACTTCCCACAAATGACAAATCAGTAGCTGCTACATGCACCCATCTGCTATGATCTGGAGCCCAAATATTCTCTCTGCCTCTTCAGGAGGGAGAAGCAGATCACTACCGATTTTTCTTTCTGTCAACAGGAGCTGAGAAATAAAGTATGCCCAATTGACATAAGCAGTTCCAGAATTTGGCCTGAAGCCCAATTATATCTTTCTAGTTTGTGCCAGAGTACATGAAAAGTACAATTTGTCTCATTTCTTTTCCTTACTTTAAAAAATATTCAAAAATTAAAAATAAAAACCTTGGCTAAGTGAAACCAGCCAAGCATGTTCTCCAAGAATAATTTTGAGCACAATCCACAGCCATATTATTATGATATATCCTCTAAGACAGATTCGGTTGAAAGAATCTGGATATATTATTTTTAAATTATATGCACATGAATAAAGTATATATTGCACACAAATAATTTTAAAATATTGTTGCTAGGTTGAAGATAAATCAAAGTTGTAAATATGTTGCTCATGGGCACAGCATGGGTATGTACACATGCACAGAGAGAGGGGGAGGGGGAGACAGAGAGAGAGGGAGGGAGGGAGGGAACACTAAGTTCATCAATGCAATGTTCTGTGAAAATTATTTTCTAGGCTCATTGTTTGAAATTTAGACTGTATGTTTTCAGGAATAATGCATACATTGTAGATGACTCCCCAAGGATATCTCCAAAGGGCTACTTCACCAATAATTTAGGCAAATTAGGAAAAACTAGTCTGGTTTCCAGCAGCAGAATAGCCAGGTGTAGTGGTTCCTGTCTTAAATTCTGCACCAGAGTAGCTGAGGCAGGAGGATGGCCATGGATTTGAGAACAACCAGAGTTACTGGTGAGTTCCAGGACAACCTGGGATATAGAATAAAACCTTGATTCTGGCAGGGGTTTTGATGGCATCCTTTCCTCATGTTGAGACCTCTACTCAATACCATGGCCCAATTGTATTCACCTCTTTCCTATAGCTTAGAACAGACATCTAACCGTAAACTATAAACAGACCCACAGCACATACAGTTTGCCTTCAGGAGAGAATCCCAGAATGGAGTACACTGGTAAAATCCAGACAGAAGTGGTTTAAATCATTCAGTGTGGGTTTGCTTACCCAGTTGTCTTTTTGGAGCAGAGAATAGAAAACATTTTTTTTTTCAAACTGATTTAATAGCTAGCTTCTAAAATAAGGAGCAGAGTTGATGCTATGAATGCTTGAAGACTTCCAGTTTTCTTCTCCTGGGCACACTGCCCAGCCCGTTAGTGGAAGGTGGGCCATGTGACTACTTCTGGCCAACAAACCATGAGTAGAAATGCTTCCTTAACAGCACAGCAGGCAAGAGAAAGCTCTCATGTATAACTATCCAGTCGTTCTGTTTTGTAGTGCTTAGTTTTCTAGGGTTGCTATAATGAAGTACTCTAATCTAAATGTCTTAAATAATAGAGACTATCTCATGGGTGAGAAACGTGAGTGTGTTGTACTTCTAACCCAAGGGCCATGTTCCCTGTATAAACACAAGGGACAGATCAGCTCCAAGACTCTGTCCTGGCTTCGAGGAGCACACTGGCCATGGCACTATAATTCTAGTCTTTATGCAGCAGTCTCTCTGTGTGTCTCTACATCTAAAATGCTGCCTTCTTGTAGAGAGGGCAGCCATATTGGATTAGAGACCTGCTACAATTGGACATAGTTTCAGTGAATTCCTCAAATTTTCTGCATAGAAATTTAATATTCATTCAGGGATGCTGAGGGAAGAAAATTATCTGATTATGCTGCTCAGAGTTGGGGCCTTTGGGAGTAGACTAGGGTTAGATAAGGTCATCAGAGTTTGGCCCTCCTTGTAGCTTTCTAACAGGAAGAGGAAAGACCAGAAAACATACATGTACAAGCCTTGTCTCCAGCCCTGTCTATGTGATATCTACACCACCTAGGGACTCTGGTGATGTGACCCTTTAACTTGGATTTCCAGAAGAGTTGATGAAATGTATTTTTTCTCTGTTTTTATAACTCACCTAGTCTGTGGTAGCTTATTACTATCAACAGAAAATGGACTAATATAATTATATAATGATCATGTTTAAACTTTAACATCTCTGAAGACCCTACCTTTAAATAAGGTGTTAGGGGTTAGGGGTTAAATCCTCCAGGTATCTTTTCTAAAGAATTTAATGGAAGCATAGTCCTTGGCTGCCAAAAACATGGAGACCCCGTGTTGACAGGGTGAAGCCTGGATGCCTGAGTGTAGGCACAAACTGAAGCTACCTGGGGACTCACAAGCCCTTCATAGGAAGGAAAATTAAGCTTTTATTAAGACTAGGATTAGGAGGGATTTGGAGAGCTGTTTGTAACGAGGTACAGCCTAACCTAACTATGTAACTGTCTCAGTCAGTATTCTATTGTTGTGAAGAGACACTGTGACTATTTTTAAAAAGCATTTAATTGGGGATGGCTTACAGCTTCAGAGGTTTAGTCCTTTCTTATCATCACAGTTCAGCATGGCAGCATGTAGGCAGACAGGATGCTGGAGAGGTTCTCCATCAGGATCCAAAGGCAACAGGGAGAGAAATGGAGCCACTGGGCCCAGCTTGAGCTTCTAAAATCTTAGAGCCCACTCTGCACTGACGCACTTCCTTCAACAAGGCCATACTTCACAAGGTCATACTTTCTAATCCTTTCAAATAATGTCACCCCCATGAATCTATAGGCGCCATTTTTATTCAAACCATTACAATGATGATAGAAAAATACTTTATAAATTCCCTGGATGTTTTATCATGAAGGCCTTTGTCTTTGTAGCAACCATCAGCAGGCAACTAAAGAGCCCAGTTCCCCTTAGACTGAACCAAATACTGCTCCCCTGTTCCCAGTTCCCTACAATATTGTTGTTCCCCATCATTGCTTTCTTATTATTATATCAATTACCATTTTCTATTGTGTGTTGCTCCTATTTTTTCTTTCTCTTACCCTGATTTATTTGTTTATATTAAATGTCTGGCCCCAGTAAGCTTATGAGAATGCCAGCTCTGCCATAAACAAGTCCTATTATGCATAGTTACCTTTTAGTCCCTTTTCTAAGCCTTTCAGTTATAAACTGTGTGTTCTCTCAATAGCTCCCCAGGTAGCTGGAGGTGATAATGTAAGAGCGAGTATTTTCCAGCTTACGATTAATAATTACTTGTTTTTCCTGTTCACATCTAATGTAGAGGCATAAACACACTTCTGAGGCAATTTAAAATATATGTTGAAAAATATAACATCACAAATAGAAGTTTATATAGATTTTAAAGCATTTTGTATTCATAACAATTCTAACATGTTTGTACCACACATATTATCAGCATCTCTTTATGAATAAGAAAGAAAGAAAGAAAGAAAGAAAGAAAGAAAGAAAGATAGACGGTATCCCAGTGGCCCCATAATCACAAGGGTAAAAAAAGAGATGATGTGTGCACCCTTTAGAACTCAGAAGTTTTGTTCTTAAGTAGGAATGATGGTTCATGCCTATAATTCCTATAATTGGAGCAGAAAGAAGAGGATTCTGAATTCAAATCCATCCTGAGCTACATATTAAGATCCTGCCTCCCTCAAAAAATCTTCTTAATGTATAGGTCTCTGTTTCCTTATAGAAAAATAAAGTTGCCAGGCAGTCCAGATGCATGTTTTTAAACCCAGCATTAGAGAGGCAGAGGCTAGTGGATCTCTATGTGTTCAAGGCCAACCTGATCGACAGAGTGAGTCCTAGGACAGGCAGGACTACAAAGAGAGACACTGTCTTCAACACACACACACACACACACACATATACATATATACATACATACATACATACACACATAATACATACACACACACACAAAGGGAAAGAAAAATGAAGTTATTTGATAAGTGGAAATTTCCAAATTTAAGAATAGTTGTAAAAGCTTTATCTTAACTAGCCCTTTATGAAAAAAGCCAAACCAGGTTTGTGGCCCTGCCCTCCAGAGCCAAGGAGGAGACATTTCAATACAGGATAAAATATAATTTATTAAACTGTTACCTGTTTTTAAAATTGTGAATTGTTTTAAATTACCAAATACAGTAGGTTGAATTAGCCTAACCTCTCACAGAGATCCCTGTTTCTTAGTCCTCAGAATCTATGACTATCACTTATTACTAAAAGTTACCTTCTTTGGAAAACAAACTTTGTCAATGGAATTAACTGTTTTAGGGGGGATGCTAAACTAAGTTACTGAGCCTGAGTTATTTGAGTAGGCACTAAATCTAGAGGATTTCTCAAAATAAAAAGACACAGAGAAAAAGGCTATGTAAAAAGAGAAGCAGAAATACAAGCCAAGTACTAGCTGGAGCCACCAGAAGTTGGTTGAGGAAAAGGAAGATCTACAGCCACAAAGTATAGTAATATATTATGTATGCTCTAAAGAAATAAAGTTTGCCTGAAGATCAGAGGCCAGAGCCAGTCACAGCATTAGCTATAGAAGTCAGGCAGTGGTGACACACACCTTTAATCTTAGCACTCCAGAGGCAGATATAGAGATCTGCTTGGATCTCTGTGAGTTCAAATCCACACTGGGCTACATGAGATTAATCCAATCCAAAAGAGAAACAGAGCCAAGTTGTGTGTGGGGGGGGGCACACACCTTTAATCCCAGCACTAGGAAGGTTGAAACAGGAAGGGATATGGCTGAGCAGAGAAAGGAATATCAGGCAGGAGAAGACAGAGTTTTCTCCCTGTGGTTCTCTTTGCTTCTCCTCTTCTCCAAGAATCTGTGGAGATAGTCTCTTTCCCTTTCTGCCTGAGGATTCAGTAGTGGTGAGAAGCGGCTGTGGCTTGTACCTCTGTCTCTCAGATCTCCCAGCATCTACTCCAATATTTGCTTCAGGCTTTCATTATAATATCAATTAGGATTCGTGCAACGATGAAAGAAGTTCAGCCCTGGTGAGGCCTTGGAGCTATATGTCGTAGCCTCCAAAATCATTAAAGAATAAGTTTTCAGTTTGCAAGCTCTGTGCCTGCTGCAGCACCTACATGAGATTTATATACCAAGGAACATTAAGAGAAATAAACTCATCCCTTACTTGACTGCAACACCATTCCAGGGTGACGATTTGAAGTCAAATTGAAGGGTACAACTGTGTGATGAGTCTCAGATATGGAGTGAGGCTCAGGAATTATATGCCTTGGCCATTCTGATTCTTTCTTCATCCAGCAGAGTTGAAGATACAGATATTTACTTTCTTATCCAAGAATAAGAATGCACAGGAAATTGAGAATTGCATTTCTAAGCATAAGCATTTCTTTTTAAAACTTTTGGTAATACATATTTTCAAGTCATAACACTCCGACATAATGCTGGGTTAGGGAGATAAGACAAATGTTCGTAAGAACTTATATCAGCTTAGTCAGATGTCTGAGAAATAGCTTAAACTTTTCAGTGTAAAAGTAATAAATATGCATGAAATTCAAACAATATGGTAAGTGAATAAAATAGGAAATGAAAATCACTATACCAGGAGTAGTAGTTGTAATGAGTAAAGATCAAGAGTTGCTAATATAGATTCCACATCTCAGTGAGAATCCTGAGACCTCCTTCAGCCTTGTGTTCTGGCCCATCCCTATTCCTTTGTGTGCTGATACCTAGAAACACCCTCTAATGGGACCCCTGGTGGCCACTTCTGTCTGGGACTCAGGTAGAAAATTCATACTACTCTTTCTGTCATCATGGCTGTCTCTCCAGTCTTACCCTGAGCCCTTATCAGCCTGCCCAGAAGCATTCCTCCTCCCACTTCACCTCATCCACTAGAGACTCTACATTTGATACAGAAACGCTTCCCTAGCTCTCTTATCAGGGTCTCTCCAGGAGTAGTTTTGTCTTGTGGTATAATTTCAGGAGTTCCTTCTCCCACTGCACCTCCATCTCCCTAGGGACCCCATCTCTTGATGTGAAGAAGACACCCGAGTGCTTTCTCTCAGCCCCTCTCAGCCTTTCCCCTAGCTCATCTCTATTTTCTACTGCTCACCAACCTGCAAAGGCACTCTCTATCAGGGAACCACAGCCGTAATACCTTTTTAAAAATCCAAAGGGGACAACAGAAAACAAGGAATGGAATACTCACCAACGAAGACCAGATATCAACACCTAAAATCACTTCAATCATCCTAACTCCATATGTCTGTACCAAACACAAACGTGGATAGCCAACATAATATGCTTCCACCAGAAGCCAGTAGCTCTATTGCAGTAGGTCCTGAGACTTGCCAATAGAGTTGAAACACAAGACAAGGACTTTAAAATAGCAATCATGTATATGTTAAAGGACTGTAGAAGTATGAATGAATCCCTTAAGGAAGACCACAAAACCACAAAGGAATAGTAGAAAGAATGAGAACAGTTCAAGAAACATCAAAGTAGAGATAAAAATTACTAAAGAAATCACAAATTGAAATAAAATTGGAAATGAAAAATTTAGGAAGTCAAAACCTTCAAAGTAAGCTACACAAGGTACAAGACAGAGAGAGAATATCCAGCTTTGACAAGGTAGAAGAAATAGATGCCTCCATGAAAAAAAATATTAAATATGAAAAACCCAGTCACAAAATCTGGGACACTATGATAAGACCAAATCTATGAGTAATAGGAATAGAAGAAGGAAAAGAAACCCAGGTCAAACTTAGAAAATATTTTTTAACAAACTCAGAAAATTTTCAACCTAAAAAATAAATTTCCTATCAAGGTACAAGGAGCCTTAAAAAAAAACACCAAATAGACAGAACCAGAAAAGAAATTTACATAATAATCTAAACATAAATGTATAGAACAACAAAAGAATATTAAAAGTTGCAAGAGGAAAAGACCAAGTAACATATAAAGGAAGGCCCATTAGAATAACACCTGAACTTCAAAATGGAGACTCTGAAAACCAGAAGGGCCTAAACAGATGGTACAGAAACTCTTATAAGACCACAGATGCCAGCTCAGACTACTATACCCAGAAAAACTATCAATCACAATAAATAAAGAAAAAGAAGCATTTAAAACCAAATTTAAGCAATATCTACTTACTAATCCAGCTCTATAGAAGGCACCAGATAAAAACTTCAGTCTAAAGAAGTTAACCACACCCAAGAAAACACAAGGAATAAATAATCCCAGGAAAGAAGTGGAAAAAGTAGAAGTGGACAACTGCATAACAGGAATCAATAAACACTGTGTACTGTTACCTTTCAATTTAATAGTCATAATTACACCTACCACCATCACCACAAAAAAGCCCAGACTAACAGATTGAATTAGAAAATATGACCCATCTTTCTGCCGCAACCAAGATACACCTCACCATCAAGGACAGATATCACCTAAGGGTAAAATGGTGGAAAGGAATATTCCAAGCAAATGAACCCAAGAAGCAAACCATATGGTTATTTTAATATCTGACAAAACAAACTTCAGATCAAAACTAATCAAAAAAAATTCACCAGGAAGATTTTAAACTTCTAAACATTTATGCACCAAATACCTGGGTACCCAAGTTCATAAAAAATTTACTACAGCTAAAATCACACATTGAGCCTCCTTTAGTTACAGTGAATGGCTTCAATACCCAAGTATAGTATGAGGTTTCTGGCCCGGACTTTCTGGCCTAGCCCTGAGGTTCTGACTTGCAGACCCACAGTCCTGTAGTCCCACAGAGACACACAGATGCTTACACTAATTTTATGCTGATCAACCTAGGGCCCAGGCACATAGTTTGCTTTAAACTAACACATGATTCTTATCCTGTTCAGTTATGTAGCTCAGTACCTTTTCTTAGAGCAGCATATCAGCTTCTTTCCTCTGCTTCTGCTGAAGACTCATCAGGCTCTTTCTGGCATCTCTGCTCTATTCTTCCTGTTCCGAGTTTTTTCAGTCTGGTAGCCCCACCCACACTTCCTGTCTGCCTCCGGCCAATCAGCATTTTTATTAAGCCAGTAGGTGGGACAGTTATTTACAATGCAACAATAAAATCCCAGTACAGATTATCCAAACAAAAACTAAACAGAATCAAATAACATCATAAAACAAATGGATCTAGTAGATATTTATAGAGCATTCACCCAAACATAAAAAAAATATTTTTTCCTCAGTAGCTGATAAAAATTTCCCCGAAATTGACAACATAGTTGGACACAAAGTAAGCCTCAACAGTTATTTAAAAAATTGAAAAAGCCACCCTGCATCCTACTTGACCGTCATATATTAAAGCTGTATTTCAACAACAAAAAATTTACAAACTCATGGAAACTGAACAAACCATTACTGAATGAAGACTGGGTCAGGACAGAAGCTAAGTCAAGAGTTGAAAAATGTTTAGAATTTAATGAAAATGAAAATACAACATACCTAAATCTATGGATACTGTTGTGAAATATTAGTTTAAAATGTATGATATTCTTTTATCCTTGTTTAATGATGCAAAGATGTGTTGTATTCTTTTATGTTACATTTGTTTAACTCTGTGAAGCTGTGTTGCCTGCCTGTCTAAAACACCTGATGGTCTAACAAAGAGCTGAATGGCCAATAGCAAGGCAGGAGAAAGGATAGGCAGGGCTAGCAGGCAGAGAGGATAAATAGAAAAATAAATCTGGGAAGAGAAGATCAAAGATCAAGAAAAGGAGAAGGAGGAGGACCCCAGAGGCCAGCCACAGAGTAAGAAGTAAAAAATGTTTATAGAAAGGTAAAAACCCAGAGACAAAAGATATATGGGATAATTTAGGTTTAAAACTGACGAAAAATAAGTCAAGCTGGCATTCATAAGTAAGAATAAGACTCAATGTAATTATTTGGAAGTTGAGTGGTGGGCTCCATGAAGAGCAGGGAAAAAAAAAACCCAGGACACAATGAAGGCAGTTCTAAGTGGCAAGTTCATAGCACTAAATGTCTACATCAAGAAATTAGAGATATCTCACATTAGCAACTTAGTGGGACACTTGAAAGCTCTAGGACAAGAAGAAATGACATCCAAAAAGAGTAGACATCAAGGAAGAATCAACCTCAGCACTGATGTCAATTAAATGGAAACAAACAAAAAAGCACAAAGAACTGATAAAATTAAAAGTTTGTTTCTGGATAAAATCAATAAGACTGATAGAGGGTTAGTGTCTAAAATACATAAAGAACAACAATGACAAAATCTGGACATTAAGAAAACACATAACTCAGTTAAAAGTGGGGTTCAGAAATAAACAGTGTTCTCAAAAGATGAAACACAAATAGCTAAGAAACAATGTAAGAAATGTTCAACAACCTCAATCATCAGGGATTGTCCATTAAAACTACTCTGAGATTTTATAATTTACGAGTTATAATGGCCAAGACTGATAAAGCCAATGACAGCTCAGGGTGACAAGTATTGATGGTAGGAGTGAAACTTGTATGGACACCATGGAAATTAGTGTGGTGGTTTCTCAGAAAGCTCGGAATAGGTCTACCTCAAGTCTCAGCTCGACCACCCTTAGATCTATACTGAAAGGCCTCTACACCCTAGTATAGAGATACTTCCTCATTCATATTTATTGCTACTCTATTCCTAATAGCCAGAAATTGGAAATAGCTACATGTTTATTAACTACTGAATAGATAATGAAAGTGCTGTACATTTACATGATGGAATATTATTCAGCAGTTTAAAAATGGAATTATAAAATGCACAGTTAAAATGAATGAAGCTAGAAAAAAATCATCCCAAGCGAGATAACCCAGACCCATAAGGACAAATATTATGTTTTCTTTAAATACAGATGTCAGCTTTTTAAACTTTTGATAGGTATATGACAATCTGTGTAATCACAGAGTTAGGTATGGAGTAAGAGACTAGGAGGGAGAGAAAGATCTCCCAAGGAAGAGATAATAAAATATATAGCTATGAAGATACAAGGGGAATACTGAAATGGGAATATTAAATGGGAGAGGTGTGGTGATATATATATATACATATATATTTGATAAAATTAGTCTGGAATATCAGAGAATCAAAAAAAAAATACAAATAGGCAGGAGAATCTCTGAGTTTGAGGCCAGTCTGCTCAATAAAGCAGTTCTAGGACAGCCAGGACTGTTACACAGAAAACCCTGTCTTGAAAAAGAAAACAAAACAACAAAACATTGGAGAGATGGCTCTGTCCTGAGATATTGCAGACTGATTTTATTAAATATATATCACCACAGGGAGGGGAAAGGAAGAGGTTACAGGGAGGGACAATTACCCCCAAGGACCATCTGAAGGACCATAGGGAAACTGTAGAACTGTAGACGTTTCCTAATATATATGCATATTGAAAGAACTTAAAAGCAGTCACCAAATAATAGAGAAGACAATGTCCCAACTACATATATTTACCACCAAGTGAAATATCCAGTTCTAGGAATTTGTTACATCTAGTTGAATCATTGGCTACAGGGGTTCAGGAACACCCCTAAACATCTCAGACTATTGTCAACTACTGGTTGCTCCCCCAAAAAATTGATGGTAAGGCCTTATTGCTGAAGACAACGTTTACATATCTCACTGAACAAGGAGAAATTGAGTCAGTGCCTAACTAGAGTCTTCACGCCTACTGACGCGTGTCCATGATACTGGAAGGTACCTTGCATTCTACCAGAGGGGAAAGGTAACCACCAACCCATGTAACCTGACCTGACTGCATAATACACTGGTACAATAGTGGCACAAACACTTCAGGAGTAACAAACTACTCTCTGATAGGATTTAAGACCCATTTCACTAGATCAGTGGTTCTCAACCTTCCTAATATTATGATTCTTTGATACAGTTCCTTACATTGTGGTGGCTATCTCATAACTATAATTTTTCTACTGGTTTATAATGTAAATATTTGTATTTTCCAATGGTCTTAGGCAACTGTCTTAGGATCTCTGTTGCTGTAAAGAGACAACATAACTTTGGCAACTCCTATAAAGAAAAAATTTTAATTGGGTAGCTTACAGTTCAGAGGCTCAGTCCATTATCATTATGGAAGCACATGGTGGCATGCAGGCAGACACGGAGCTAGAGAGGTAGATGGGAATTCTACATACATCTTGCAAAGGCAACAGGAAGTGATCTAAGACACTGGGCATGGCTTGAGAATAAATGAGACCTCAAAGCCCCCCCCATAGTAACCACTTCCCCCTACAAGGCCATACCAACTCCAACAAAGACACACCTCCTAGAAGTGCTACTTCCTTTGAGCTTATGAGGGACAATTACATTCAAACCACCACATTCCTCTCCCTACCCCCCATAAGCTTATAACAATATCATAATGCAAAATGCACTTAGTCCAGCTTCAAAAGTTCCCATAGTCTATCAGTCTCAACAATGTTTAAAAGTCCAAAGTCTCTTGAAATTTATTCAGTCTTAACTGTAATCCCCTATAAAATCAAAATCAAAAAACACATCACATATTTCCAATGTATAATGGCACAGGATATACATTAGCATTTCAAAATGTAGGGAAAGGAACATACTAAACCAAAGCAAGACTAAAAATCAGCTGGGCAAACTCCAAATTCTACATCTCCATGTCTATGCCAAAATGCTCCTCAGACCTCCAACTCTTTTCAGCTTTGTTGACTGCAACACATTTCTTTCTCTTTAGCTGGTTCCATTTCCTGTTAGCAGCTTTCTTTAGCAGGTTTCCTATTGCTCTGGCACCTCCAACATCTTGGGGTCTCCAAGACAATCCAGACTTCAACTTCACAGCTTCACACAATGGCCTCTCTAGGTCTCCATGCAGGGACACTCCTGACACACAGCAGCTTTCCTTAGTCTATGAAGAAAATTCCATAAACTCCTTTCTTCTATCCTTAAAGCCAGAACCATGTGACTGAAGCTGCCAAGCTTTATTGCTTGCTGGGGCCAGAACAAGGCCTCCTTGTTCAATTATATCTTCACCAGCTTTGTAGTTTTGATGATTACCTTCACTGCCTAAACTTGGCTGCCTTGAACTTGCTCTGTAGACCAGGCTGGGTGAGATCCTGCCCTAAAGGCACCATTCCCTTTAAATCCATTTCTTAATCTGTTTATCTCCTTGAACATAGAGTTTAGCTCTTTTCCACTTCCTATGCTTCTTTTCACTATAAATCTTTTTAAGTATGAATACTAGTAAACATGATAGAGTCTATACCAGGCTGTTTTGAAACTTCTTCTGCTAGCAGAATTAATCCAAATCTCTTCACATTAGCCTCAGGCATACTTTTTGGACAAGGCAAAAAGCAGCTACAATCTTCACCAAAATATCACAAGAATAATGTCTAGGTCACAAATTAATATTCTTCTTCTCCTTGGAAACAGCTTGAATAATACCCCCACAGTTCTGGTCATCCTCAGCACCACTGTCTTCCATGCTCCTACTAATATGGCCCATTATGCAGTGAGTGCTTAAAGCATGCCACTGCTTTCCCAGTCATAAGTACCAAAGTCCAAATTCCTCCAAACAAAAACATGTCATGTCTAGCACAGCAATACCCCAGTTTCTGGTACCAGCTTCTCTCTTAGAGCTTTTATTGCTGTGAAGAGACACCATGACCACAGCAACTCTTATAAAGAAAAACATTTAATTGGGTAGCTTGCAGTTCTGAGGTTCAGTACATTATCATTGTGGTGGGATATGGTGGTGTGTAGGCAGACATGGTGCAGGAGAAGTAGCCGTCTTTCCTTGATCCACAGGCAATAGAAGGAGCGGTGTCACTAGGCATGGCTTGAGCATATATGAGACCTCAAAGCCTACTCCCACAGTGATATATTTCCTCCTACAAAGCCATACTTACTCCAACAAAGACACACCTCCTAATAGTGCTACTCTCTATGAGCTTATGGGGGCCAATTACATTCAAACCACCACAGCAACCTCAATGAAAGGATTATCCAATCCCCAAAAGGATCACATCCCACAGGTTTAGAACTGGTGCACTAGACAGAACCCATGCCCAACACTGCTCCAGTGTCCAAGAACCTGAGACTAAATAGACCATGAGCCTGGGGAGAACCAAATGTCATTCTTTTGCTAAAGGAACATATAATAAAATGACTCTTTAGAACATTCTACTATATCCAAAGATCAGCACCTCACTCAACCATGATCAGAAAACCTTCTTCTTGCAGGAGATAAGAACTAATATAGAGACTCAAAACTGGACAATGTACAGAGAGTGAGAAATTTTAGAACACTTATTCCTAAATGGGATGTCTTATAAAAGCCCTTCCCCTTAGTAGAAGAGGATGCATAAAGATTCTAAGAGCCACAGGGATGGATGACACAGCCAAGGAAACAGTGTCTTTCAGGCATAACAGGACTGATTCACATATGAACTCATAGATACTGTAGCAGCATGCACAGGTTTAAGTCAGATGGGGTCCCAGGGCTGAGAGTGGGGAGTGGATAGGGGCTCCCATACCCTTACAAGAAGATATCTAGGGTTGATATCCATTTATAAAGAAAGAAATTAGTTTTCTCCAAATCAGTCTCACTAGATATATTAACCAAATTTAGGGGTTACTCTCCATACCCAACAGTAGTTGGGAAACACAAAACAAACTCAATGATATTTTTATAGACTTTTGCCTTATATTGCTTTATTTGGGTATTTTTTTGTATTACTGGTCTTCTATTTGTATATTACAGTTTTAGATTTTATGTTTTTATAGATTTGCTTTTGTGTATGTAAAAGTGGTCTATGTATGTGGTTTATTTGTTGTTTGTTTAATTATGTTTCCCTTGGTTTTGTTTGTTTACCTGTTTGTTTTCTAAAGAGAGAGAAAAAGCACAGAGTCAGATGGTTGGGAGGCGGGAGGATTTGGGAGGAGGGAAAGGCATGATCCTAATATGTTGTATGAAAATTTTTATTAATGAAAAAGTAGCCACTACTATTATTGCTGCTGTGTACCTGGGTGTTATGACTTTATAAGATTGATTTGTACAGCTGTGACATACCACATTACAATGAGTGTATCAAAATGAACTCTGAATTAAAACAGCAAAGCCAAAAAATTTAGTCAAAAGGTCCTACTGATTCACACAGGAAACCCTCCGTTCTCACTGACCTCCAACATTTAAGAAGTCCATTAAAAAGACTCACAGAAACTCCTAAGAGATCTCTGGACCCAGTCTGAAAAACATTTGGAAAAAGGTTGTTAACATGCCCCATAACAATAAGATTCAATAAACATTTGTGGATGTGTTTAACCGGCAGCCATAAAATACCACAACAAAGAAAGCTCTCAGAACGAATACTCATAAAGCAGTTAATGCCTGTCAACAAGCAGAAAAGTAGAAGCTTCTCCCACTATTGATACTTATGGTTGCAACTTAATGATGTTTTTAGTTAACTGATGGCAGCTGTCTCTATGAAAAACTATTAGCGCAGTAAATCTTTATTGAAACTGGCAAAGTAATAAATAACGCTTGTGAGTTCTCCTTTGTTCACAAGGTTAATTGTTATTTAATAACAAGTGTGATGCTTTAAGAGCTTCCAAGAAATTATATATGCAAACCATTAGACTAAAATAGAAGTCTCAACAATGTACTAATTTAGAAGTTGCTGGTAGACTGAAGTCATGAAGGTGGTCTAGTGCCAGATAACATGATGGTTACTGTATTGTTTTCCTGGTTTTCCCTTACATTGACAGATGCTCATTTAGGAAAATAGCAAGCTATTAATCCAGGAGATACAAAGATTGATAAGCTACCGCCTTGACCTTGGAAAATGCCAGTGCTGTTAAGGGCACTATATACACACAAGTGTATCAGTAGATGGACTCAATTTAGAAACTACAAAGACAAACTACTTCAATTCGGTTGCAAAAACCTTTCAGAGATAATGCTGGATACAGCTTGTTAAGAATGCTTTAATTTTTCCAAGTCTATCTAATTTGATTCAGGAACTGTTGGTCATTTGTTTCTTATTCTCTGACAAATACACCCTAATTTATCTAACTATAATCATTTACTTAGATGCCACTTCTTTGAGAATAGGACGGAACCTGAAAGATATTAATTCCTCCCTGTCCATCTTACCAAGGAGGGTGGAGACCAGTGAAAGGCCTATTCTAGTCAAATGGTCACAGCAAAGCCTCAATCAGGGCTCAGGTCACCTAGTATTTTTGCTTCTTTGAGGCCTTAAAAGATGGCTATTATACCAATAGTGTCCTTTATACTTTGCCCAATTTGGACACAGTACTTCAAATCTTAACACACAAATTGTATGCATAAAAACAGACACAAAGCAGAAAGAGTCCTGTTGATAATGGTGGCAGTGGCGATTTTAAATAACTAAAATAAAAAAAAGGGGGGAGAAAATAGAGAAAGAAGCAGATGCAGATGATTCACTTAGTGACATGAACTGGGGGCTTTGAAACTGTACCTACTGTAGCCTCTGTGGTATTTCTGGCACTAAAATCATTCTAAGTTTACAGGAAACAGTGCCATGTAATGCCTGAGATCACAGGGTAAGTGGCTGCTAGTAAATGTGAGAGCCTATACAGGTCTGGCCTGAGATAGCATATGCTGGCCCAGAACACCATATTGTAGTGGAGGCTATGCCCTTTCTAGTAAACTGTGCCCATCCTACAATACTGAGATAACTAGACAGTACTGACTGCTGTTGGCTAGGAAAACCCTAGAAAGGGCTCAGATTGCTACAACAGCCTCTAAATGGCATTTCTAATGTTCCTGCTCTCTATGATGCATTCAGTTACCAAGACAATCATCTCAAATAAGAATTCCAGTGAAGCTCAGAGCAAATTAATTAGCCATGCTACAGACACATTAAAACTCTGCAAGCAGTTACCATAGTAGGTAACCTTGCATGTTTTACAAAGTGTGCCGTTTTCATTTCAGCTCATGTTTAATAATGAATAATTTTCCCTGCCCCCTGCTAAACAGTGAATGATGAGAAACCCTATGGTAATTCAAGGGTGTTGAATTAATCTACTAGTAGAATATTCACATGTTCCCTAAGGCAACCTTCCCCTTATTCAGGTTGTATCTATGTTCATACCTTTATCCTCCTCCAACAAGTTCTAGCAAATGCCTGGGAAGGAGACAGGCCTTTATTCTTGGCTATGGAGAGAGCAGAGGGACTTCCCAGTGTGCAAATGTGATAAGAACAGACAAGAGGCCGTCAGGTGCCCACTTTGAGCCCAGCTTGCAATGATGCATCATCATCTGTAGAATGTATGCGTTTCTAAGGGCCTGGAGACCAGCCTGGCCTCAGCCAGTGCAAACTGGTAATAACTAGTGCCTTAAGACATGTGCTATAAGCCAAGCTGGGGTCTGAGCTTAGGGCCTTAATGAGGGACGAGTGCAGATACATTTCCAGACCACCAAGAGACCACGGCCCAAAGCTGCAGATACCAGCAAATCAAAGCTTGGCTGAGAGGGGGAGAGAAACTTAAGGTTTTTTTCCCCCATAATAAAATTGAACTTGCTTGTTTCAGCTTGTCCCGGGAGGCTGCGTTGTTACCTCTGCGCCATCTTTCCCCCTCCCCCAAGGGGAAAAGCAGGACCCCGAGCATAAAGGTAACCCCAACTCCTGACCTCAAACCACAACCACCCCAATAATCATCTCTTTTCCCCTCTCCTGAAAGTGACTCCAACAACCTCCATTTCTCCCAAGTCCCCTGTCCTGCTTTAGCTGTCTTCAGAAAAGTTATCCGTGCCCTAGATTTTCATTCTATGCCCTCCCTTGAATTCAAGTGGCATTATAGCAAGAGCATTGTTTTGTCCACTGCTGTCTCCTTACCCCCTAAGCCAGTTCCCAGCACATAGAAGAGATACAGTAATCTTTGCTGAATAGTAAGTATCAAATGCATTTGTCAATCATGTATGTTTTACTTAGAATTTACTAAGAAAATAGAGAAAAGAATGAAATCATATCATGTAGCAATACTTCACCCGGTTTCCTATTAGACACCTGTGTTGATATAGTATATCAAATAAAGCTAACCTGAAGATCAGAAGATAGAACCAGCCACAGAGTTAGCCATAGAGGTCAGGGAGTGGTGACACATACCTTTAATCTTAGCACTCAGGAGGTAGAGATCCATCTGGATCTCTGTGAGTTCAAGGCTAGCCTGGACTATATGAGATTAATCCAGTCCAAAAGAGTAACAGGGCCAAGCAGTGGTGGCACACACCTTTAATTCTGATACTTGGGATCCCATGCCTCTGCTGCCAGTACTTGGGAAGCACATGTGCCTTTAATCCCAGCACTAGGAAGTTTGAGAAAGGAAGTAATATGGCAGAGCAGGGGAAAAAAAAAAAAAAATATATATATATATATATATATATATGTGGGAAGAGGCAGCCTCCTTCCATTTTGGCCTTGCAGTTGCCTTTGTTTTATTCAGTCTGAGGATTCATGGAGACAGCATCTTCCCCCTTTGGCTAAGGAGTTGGCTCGGTGAAGAGTGGTTGTGGCTGCTTCCTCTGTGTCTCTGATCTTTTAACATTTGCCCCAATATCTGGCTTCGGGTTTTTATTATAAGATAGATCAATTAGGATTCATGCAACAGACACCTGTTCTCTGATACCACATCTCTCCTTTTCCCACCCAGCTTTGCGATAGCCCATCATTGTCCCAACAATCTAGAAGGTTATGCCCTATTATCAAAGTAAAACCCAGAATTGTTGCATCCTTTCCCACATGCATCTCAGAAATCACTTCAGGCAAAACATGCAAATATCAATAGAGACCCGACTAGCTAAATCATGAAATAAATATTCATAAAATGAATATTGTAAAGCCATTACAAAGAATTTGGTTAGTGATAAATCTAATAATTGATAGATAGTGGGTTGGTATGGATATAGACAGATAATGGATGGGTGATTGGCACACTATTTAATCTTAGTAGATAACTGAACATACATATGAGAAACTATTGGCTTTGGCTGCCTTTAATGGACAGAATCTGGAAAATGTATTAATAACAGGAAGGTACTTGGGGGTGGGAGGATGCATGTGCACGTGTGTTCCCATGCCTGTGAAGGACAGAGGTTGATAGTGTCTTCTTAAATCACATTCCACATTAAATTTTGAGGCAGAATTTTGCTGCATCTGGAGCTCGGTGATCCTCAGGAATCCATGTCTCACTTCTGTGTGGTGCTGGGGACTGCCCTCAAGTCTTCATGGTTGCGCAGCACTTTACCAGGTATGCCTTTTCTCTAACGTGAGAGACTGCATTTTTAGATATGTTTTTAGAATGAGAGGTTATAATGTTGGGAAGGGTTGGTATATTTATATTTCCAATTCAAAAATTAATTAAGCATTATTATATACTACAAGAAAGAGTGTGGGTGGACAGGCAGAAAGCCATCAACGAAATTCACCATGGCCCTGAAAGAATTCACGCAACCAAATGAAAATTTCATGCTTAGTATGTCTATGAGAACACAACACTTATTTAATAGAATTGAATCTTCATTCTTCCATTCACAGTGAAAATCCTCAATCCATGTAATGGTACCTGCTGGATTCCAAGGCCAAAGAAAGTCAGTGAACTGAAAATCAAGTTTAAAATGCAATTTGTTCAGAAGAAGCTAGTTAGATGTGATTTTTGGATTGGTCTCCCAAGAACTCCTAGCTCCCCAGCCATTCTCTTTATGTAAAATATTTTAAATCCAGAATAAATTAGCCTTTGTGATAATAATACAAACTAAGTGTCTGTAAACATGTGATACTTCTTAAGAACTCTCTATTTATAACACTTTGGTTCACTGAATTTTTTTTCTCACTGTATTATTTACTATCTGCTGGTCCCGTTGCCTGTATCCACCACTTGCCAATGTGGTCTATACAGGTGGGAGGTTAATTGCCAGAGAAAAAGAGAAAACCAGGGTAGAATTTTCTGCTTTTATGTTGTATAGCCAGAAGTTTCTGGCCTGGCCTGGCCTGGCTTGGACCCAAGGTCATGACCCATAGTCCCAATGCTGCTTGGTCCAAAATAATTACAAACTGTTTGGCCTATGGCTCAGGCTCATTACCAACTAACTATTACAACTTAACTCAATCCATTTTATTAATCTATGTTTAGCCACGTGGCTCTGTGGCTTTACCTGTGCTCTGTTACATCTTGCTCTCTGGGCAGACAGCTTCAGCATCTCTTGACTCTGCCTTTCTTTTCTTTTATCTATGCTTAGATTTCCCTGACTGCCTCTAAGCTGCCTTGCCATAGGCCAAAACAGCTTCTTTATTAACACAATGTCAAAAAAAGCACATGCACAGCATTTAGAAAGATATTCCACATCAGATGGTCCTGCTTCTTCCCCTGAAGATAACTGTGACATACGGGTGATAGAATCAGCTCCTGCCATGGAGGCCCCCTGGTAGCTGAGGACCACCTTCAGGGATTGAGTAAGCTGTGTCTCTGAACCACGATGGACAAATGAAAGATGAGACATCCATGAAATGTTCAGCCAGGGCTCTTAATCTACATCTATGTCAAGTTCAGTCCTCTTCTCCTTTTTGATTGAGTTAGACAAAAGGCTGAGGAAAAAAGAGGTTTATCAAGAAAAAACTGAGGAATTTCTTATAGTGGTTCAGCATTACTGGGCACCGTCATGGAGATCATGGTGGAAAGGAACAGAACTGGCAGTTATATCTCTAAGCCAGCCAAGAAAAGAGGTTGAATAATGATCACAGCGCAAGGCCCGTTCTGTCAGATCCTAGGCAGATGGAGCTGAACAGTACAAATGCTGTTGGGCACTGCAGACAAGTTTAGGTTATGTACTTATAACATTCTATCTTACCTCTTCCTAGAACTTAAAAAAAATGCTAATGTGTCAGCACATCTCTGGATCACTGACAGTTGTAGAGGATGAATTAATTTTAATTTAGGGGGTGATTAGTTAATAAAAGAGGTGTCTAAAGGACCCAAAGGACCCATCCTACAGTCTTAGAACTTTGTGCCTCTGATAAAAGGCCTTGCTAATCATCTGTACAACATTAAAGACAGAAGCCATTCTAAACTCATAGCAGCATTTCAACCTAAATATAAATCTATATATTTTAGATCTCCCCTTAAAAATTATTTTCACTGGGTAGTGGTGATGCACACCTTTAATCCCAGCACTCCAGAGGCAGAGATAGGCCGATCTCTGAGTTCTAGGCCATCCTGGTCTATGGAATAAGTTCCAGGACAGCCAGAGCCACACAGAGAAACCCTGTCTCAAAAAACAAAACTATAAGAATTACTTTCATAAGAAGAGAGACAGAGCTCAGTCCCAGGTGTTTGAGAGAATTGGAAAGAATGTGCCACAATAACACAGAGGAACCATGAAGAAAATGTGGATAGCCTCAAAGACAAATTTAACTTATTTTTTCCTTGGGAGGCAGAGTTCTTAGGCAAGAAAGAGCTCTATCCACCTCATGTGCTTTTGTGCTCTGCCCAGTGGTAGAGAGCACTGTTTTTTCCTAGCATTTCCTGATGCCTATAGCCACATGGTCTGTAGAAGAACCTCATCCTGGGGCATCTGCCCAATTGGCCAGCCTGGAGTGGTCTGGATTCCTGTAGTAACAGCATGACATAATCTCACTCTTTGTTTTACAGGACTCATTCTCTAAAATAGAGCATTGCCTTTTGCTGGCCACTTCTCAGTCTCTATACCATTGTAATACATATTTTACACAATAACTATAGAAATTATTTGCATAGTCCATTACTGGAAATGTCTGGACAAGCCAACTCCAGTGTTAGATGTAATGTCATTAAGAAAATAATTAGATTATAGCTCCAAAGGCAAGACCTGACACTTGGGAAAAACTGAATTTCCCTATAAGTTAAATTATATTCAAGTCATAACCTTTAGTATTGCAGACTGTGACTTCATTTGAAAATAAACTTTTGAAGATGATATGATCAAGTTAACATGGCATCATTAAAATAGGTCCTAATCCAAGGCAATAGTGTCCATATAAAAAGAAAAAATGCACACAAAGTTACATACATGCACAAAGAGAAAGCATCACATGAACCAAAAGTGATAAGTGGTTTGCACGCTAGGAAAATGATAAAATGCCAGCAAACCACCAGAAACTATAGGGTAAACATGAAACAGATTCTCACACCCATCTGAGGGAGAAAGTCCTGTCAACACCTTTATCTTAGATTTCTAGCCTTCCAAACTGTGAGGCATTATCACTAAACTGCTGCTTAAGCCTCTCAGTGTGTGGCTCTTTTTGTAGAAGGCCTCAAGAAATTAATGTCCTTGCCTTGAAGTCCTAGGCCAGCCAGTACCTATTGATTTAATCTCCAACTGCTTTACCCAACATTTTCAGAAATGAAACTCTAGCAAAGTAGCACCAATCTGATAAGGTCTTGAGTTTCCACCTGGAAAAAGAACGTGGATTTCACTGCTGACTCATTGTGTGAACTTGATAGTATTTACATCCTATAGTATAGTTTCCTGACTGTGGTATGAAGAGTGTATTCATTACCTTTGCATTGCTGCGACCAGAATAATTGAAAAAAAAATAATTGACATGAGGAAAGGTTAATTTTGCCTTAGTTTCTGAATGGTTTTAGTCCATCACAAGAGAGAAGGGCGGGCCTAGAATCTTAGTCTGTGGTAGCAGGAACAAGTACAATAGATTTCACACAGTGGTATACCAGTAAACAGGGCAGGCCTGAGCCAAGGTAGAGTCTGTATATGACTGTGAAAGACTTACCTCTGGTTACTGACTCCTTCCAGATCTGTCCCACCTTCTAAAGACCCCAGAGGCTCCCAAAATAGTACCACCAACCGGAAAACATGCACTCAAAATAAACCATGATTGGCAAGGAGAACATTTTAGATTTGGAACCTAACAGGGAAGATGAGTAAGATCCTTTGTGTGCATGCCTATTCTAATTGACTTACAGCAGGCACTGAGAACCTTCTAGGTCGATAGATGTCCCCAAAGCTCTGTGCCTGACCGGCAGGCCCTGCTCACTTCATCAAGAATTGGTGATAAGTGACTGAAGTGTGGTGTCTCTCAGACACTGTGTCTTATGACCCTGAGCTTAGCTTCGTCACACTTCAGCTTCTGGATGGTTCTTTGCCTTGATGAGTTGCTATCTCAACTGAGCAGGAAGAGAACAACGACAGGTGACCATGTTCTGTGTGAGCACCAAATGGGAACCTTAACATTTGTGAGCCAAATGAGCTCAAGGTACTTCCAAATATAAAGTCTTAGCAATCTCTTTTTCTACTGATGTGGAGTGGGAAGCCGTCATCTGGCACTTTATCATTTCCCATTGTTCCTTTTTGTTCTCATTCTTAAACAACCTCATTTTCCTCTTCTTCCTTCTCATCTTTGCTCCTCTTCTTCCTCCTCCTCCTCCCCATGTTCTTTTTCCTCTTTCTCATTCCATATCTCCTCTCTACTCCTTCTCCAAACCCTTCTCTCTTCCCTACACTTTTGGGAAGTGTAGGGAAGGTTTGGTGCAGCAGAATTATCTACTCTAAACCATCACTAGCCAAATGGAAATGTATTTTTCTTTCTGTAATGTCAAAATGGCTAATCCTAAAACCTTCTCAGTTGGAGCCCATGGTTATTTTCCTTGGGACTTGTACTAGCCTTCTGAAAAATTCTCAGTCTGCAAATGTTCTCTTTAGTTCTGGGTTCTGGACATCGTTTTAATGTACAGAAAGCCCTTCTTGAACTGGTGATTGACCAGAGATACAGCATTTGTTATTGTTTCCAGACAAATTTGAAATATAGTATAACAAGCAAAGTCCTTCATTGATCAAGAAGAGCCTTCGATGCTTTCTTTCTCCTGCTTGATTTTCTTCATAATGCTGTGGTGCAGGCAGGATAAGCCCTCTGCTACTTCTAATTTTAATTTAAGAATCAAAATCAGAGAGATTAAATGACTCGCTACTCAAATCGAACATATTTCAGGTTTGTACCATCTCTCCAATAACTCAACAAATTATTTAATCTCCTTCATGAAAGTATAGCCATATCTAAATAAAGCCTCTTTAATAACCATCAAGAGTCACCAAATAAGTAGAGTTAGGCAGATTGGCTGAGATTGCACTGATTAAAGACCATATTTAATGTGCCTTACACTATGTCCAAATAGGTTTCCCCAAAGCAGCAAAATGGTACATGTCTAAAGTTCTCTCTTTAAATGAACCAGTTTGTTATAATTTATGCCTGACTCATGGGCTCTTCTTGCCTCATCAGGTAGGAATCCTATAAATTAATGAAGTAAGTAAATTCATTTTACACATGGTTCCAAGTCTGTAGGCTCTGATAAGGACCTATTTTACTCCAGATTTTGCATAAAGAAAATGGATTTAGGGGTCACTGCTTTCCTTTCTACCCATTTGCCAGGTTTGTTTGTTTTGCCTGCAAGTGTGTCCTGTTGTCAAACGCATCCTAAGTACACCGCTAGCGGGAGGCATCACTCTTTAACTATTTCTAGGATATAAAGAGTCCATGTGTACAGCATATTTCTGATACCTCTTTTCAGCCCTTGACCCTGGGCTTTTCTGAAATATTGTCAAGTAGATTCAAGAATTTTACTTCAGTCTTAACATTCCTCTGGACCAAAACCTATTTTTTAAAAAAAGACTGCACTGAAAGGTCAAAATGGTAAAAGCCTGTCATGGGAGAGCCCTCAATTTAGGATAAGAAGTGTGTATTCCTCTGCCCCCCTGCTTGTGGTGAGGTATCCAACTGAGCTGGCCCAACAATGAAAGCTGACCCCTAGAGGCGCTGGAACAGGAAAGAAGTATGCTTCTGCTCCCCTGGAGAGCTGAGGTGATTAGGACAAAGTAGGAACACCCCTATCTTTCTCTGCTCTTGACAGGCATTACCCAAATAATTTGCCAAAAGGACAGAGCAAAGGTTTCAAATATGTCTTTCAGGCTGAAGTGGCGTGGAACTCATTATCAGATTAGAGATTGAAAGGCACTGGGGTGATTGCTGCTGGGCGGGCCTCCCACATCCTGAATCACTCTTCCTGTGGCTGTCCACCCCCTCAGCTGCAAAGTATGGCCGTTTATCAAGTGCCTCGGTGTATTCACGAGACTCCAATACTCAGAAACTTTTTAAGCCCATTTTGTCAGACTTGTCGTCCCATCCTCTCGACCCCTTTAAATCTGCTTTTTCTTTGCTCATGTGATTTTATATTCTCACCTGACAAACACCTCCAACATTTCACTCAGACCTGCTCTAACTAGTGTCTAAACATTAGAATTCCCGAAAGAGCTCTCCTGTACTGCGCCCCCAACACACACACACACACACACACACACACACACACACACACACACACACACACACACACACACACACACACACACACACACACACACACACACACACACACACACACACACACACACACACACACACACACACACACACACACACACACACACACACACACACACACACACACACACACACACACACACACACAC
>PVIH01023340.1:0-25048 GCA_004025045.1 Sigmodon hispidus
TTTTTTTTTTTTTTTTTTTTTTTTTTTTTTTTTTTTTTTTTTTTTTTTTTTTTTTTTTTTGCTATAGTCTGTTGTCTCCAGAAGCTTAGTTAAAGAGTCTAGAACAAGTTTCCTTTGACAGTGTAATTATATTCTGGCTCTTAAGTCTGGATAGGACAAGTAGAGAGCTCTTGTCAGGTAGCTGGCAGGGCTGCAGAGCTCAGTGTCACAAGTGATAGCTAAAGGGTCCCTGATGGGAATTTGACTAGACTCTGGTGAGGATGGGGAACAGGCTGAGAAAAGAATTCTATCCTTTGCAAACAACCATGAGGGTGACTAGAATGAATGGAGAGATGGAGGAAGAGCCCAGGCAGGCTACCTGGGTCTGAATCACATGTAGCTACAGAGTTTCTGGTACCAAGCAGGGTTGGCATTATGATAGCCCCAAAGTGGGGGAGACAGGCTAAGAGGACAGGGCTATCCCAGGCAAGCAACCACCTGACCAGGAAATGAGAACTGAGGAGGCATGGTGGGAGAGCCCAGGTAGACTGTTTAGGTCTGAGCCTTGTGAGTGCTCTACAGAGTCCCTGGTGACAAGGCAACTATTTCTGATTTCTTGACCAGAAGAAGTTGTTAATGGGCCTGTTTGTTTGTGCAACTCTTACAGAAGTAACCCTTTCTTGGAAACCAGACATGAGGGTGTGACCGAAACTGATAGGCACCTGGACACTTAAAATGGAAGCCAGACTGACCAGATCTTCCCTCCCTCCCTCCATCCAATAAAGCCTCATCAACCCAGAGACAGTAATCTTCAATGGTGTCTCACTCCTGAGACCTGTTCTTGCTATACAGGGGCTCTGCCTCCTTTCTTTCTTTTAGCTTATCATAAAAAAAAATGCCTGTTTACAAAGCTTAGTCTCCATGAATTTCATTCTCTGACTTTGTAAGAGAAGAACCTGAAGGTCATTGATTTTATGAGAGCTTTGTGTGGTTGTGTCTGACACCTTAGTGTCAAAAACAATTCAATATCTGATAAAAGCCTTTTGCTCTCAAGAGATCCCCAAATTTCATGTATCATTAAGTTTATTTATAAACCTTGTCTCTTCCAAAATGTGTTTTGGGATGTCATCCAGAAGAGGATCTGCATGCCTATTTTAAAGAGTATGTAAATGTGAACATTTGGGGAATGATATCTGAATCATAACAAAATATAGGCGATATTGTCTTTTTCTTTCTTCCTTTGAGAAACAAATTAACTAGAATGCAGGAATTTAATAATTAACTGTAGAAATTTAAACTGAAGAAAATTGATTATACAAACTGTATTCCAGACATGCTTAACAAAAATAATAACTAATTGAAATGTTGACTTATTTTTTTCAGCTTTCTTCCCAGTGAAATAGTTTGGGTCTGGAATAGTTTAAATTCTGGAAACCGAGGTGAAGTTGCAGTACTTACAAGATGATTTTCTAACAATAAATACTTTAAAGAGACAATAAATGTATAAACTACTGGAAGTATTTTTATTTTAAAATGATGTTCTTTTCAATCCATTCTATTGATTTGTTTGTTTGATTGTTTTCTTTATGTATGAAAGTGCAGGTATGTACATGCCTTGACCTAAACACAGAGGTTGGAGAATAACGTTCAGGAGTTGGTTCTCTTCTAATTCATTGTAGAATCCAGAGATTGAACTCAGAGTGTTAGACCTGAGCCTCCCCCACCACAAAGGGCTCTGGAAATAGTATATATATATATATATATATATATATATATATATATATATATATATAAAAAATCACTCACTGGAGAAATAAAGTTATTATAAAAGTTTTGTATTGGCAACATAAATTTTGATGAGATTTTCTTCCAAAACAGATTCTAGGGCTGGAGAGATAGCTCAGCGGTTAAGAGGACTGACTGTTCTTCCAGAGGACCTGAGTTCGATTCCCAACATCCCCATGGCAGCTAACAACTGTCTGTAATTCCAAGATCTGACACCCTTACACAGTTATACATGTAGGTAAGATACCAATTCACATAAAATAAAAATAAATATTAAAATTATTTTATTGCAACGTTGCTATGGTTTTGTTTTTTAGAAATATTCAACTGATAAATGTGAGTTATTTTTAAGGCTGTGATATATATAAAATGATGGATATATGTATACATATATATATATCTCCGTATCCACATATGTTTGTCAAAATTGTTTCTGCTAACTTTTCTTTACACAATGGGAGGCCCAGGAGATAAAACTTCAGCCACAACATTCAGGGTCTGTGTACCCTAATTCTGTATATATTAGAAAAAATGGCTATGTTTTTAAATCTTACCAAAATAAAAGCAACTAAATTAGTGTGGATAACATTTCCAAGATTTTATGTTATTATTAAGATATTTGCTTGGTTTCTATTAATTTTTGTCAGGCTTTTTACTACTTAGAAAATTGTGTCCTAATGATTGCTGAGATAGGGAAAATCAGTTTTCCCCAAGTTTGAATCCCCTAATTGCTTATTCAATACCAAGTGACCAGCCCTAAAAACATACACATATTAACAGCACTAAGTGGACTCAGCAGACTATATTTAGACATATATTTATATCTATGCATACACGTAACAATGATAAATAGTGAAACTTAAAAAAGGATATGGATAATCTCTAGGCATTGGTTTTTGACTAGGCTCACACCACCAAACATGGGATGTTTTTCCTGTAAAGCTGTGGCTTTAAATCCAATCATGGATTCATTAGTTATCTCTATAACATTTGTGCCATTATTGCATATCTGGGCAAATCTTGCCTGGAAGGTTTCTTGTGTATTCTGTCACTGAAGTTTTTTCTTCCCCAGCCACCTGCATAGCATCTCCAGGCACTTGATAGCTAGCCTGCAGGGAGAAAGTGTCCAGTTCAGTTCAGGTTTGAAGTCCCATAAAGGACATTGCTACTGATACTTAGCTCAATAGGCATCACGTTAAACTGCCTTCTAAATACCTATGTTTACACCATTAGATAAAGGCTACTTTCAACTCTAATCACAAAAGCTGCTATTTTAGTCAATGTTTGTGAATTGAGAGATTCACAGCCACACAAAATACTAAGAATAAAAGACAGATGAGGGGTCAACTCTCTAAGAAGTCATTTATAACACCCACTCTGTGGCTTAGGTAATACTGCAGAAGAGAGAGACAGAACATGAGGGCCAGAACATAAAGAAAAAAGCAGTAATACCTCATGTAGACACAATACATCAAATACAAAGACAAACTCTTGGTAGTTATTACCTCTTGCCCTGGGCCAGCACAAGACAGGATCTCTCGACAGTCAGTAATGGATAAGAAAGACTCATGGGACTCTACTCCTTCCTACTGAATTATAGGTTACTATTGGACTCTTGGAAGGGAGAAGTTATTAATTTCAGTTGTAATAACCACTGTTATAGTCATCAGAGTCCTATACATAGTTGAAATCCAGGCACTGTATGACCCTGGTCAAACTTAGGAATGCATCAAAATAAAACAAGATACATGGGTGTAGGAAAGAGATGATAAGGAAGAGTGAGTAACACGAGATGGAGGGTGATGATGATGTGTTTCAAGGCGCTAGCACCAAGCCTGACAATACCTAAACATAAACATGTACAACTATAAACTATAGACATTTCTATTAAAACTGTCTTAGTTGTATCCTAAATATGGGTTCTGATATATTGTGTTAGCAGTTTTACATAATTTTAAGAATCTTTTTTTCCCTCAATTTCTTCCATGACACACCGTTAATTCAAAAGCATATTGTTAATTCTTCAAACTTGGTTTTCTTGTTTCTGTGATTTCTCTTGATTTTGGTTTCTGGTTTTATTCACTCTGGGATGATAATATAGAAAAAATTATTTTCTATGTTTTGCAGTTGTTGAGATCTGTACTGTGATCGACAATATACAGAAGGATCCTTTACAGAGGGATCCATGGGCTGCTGAGACAAACATATATTTCCTATCTACTGGATAGAACATTCTGTACAAATCCTATAGAATTTATCTATGCTATAGTTTAAGGCTAAAATTTCTCTGTTGATTTGAAATATTTCTACACAGATGAAAATGGGGTACTGGAGTTTACCACTATTTCCATATAAGGATCTACCGTATAAAAACCTTTCATGCTTTTTAGTGTTTATTTTATGCTATCGAGAATCCCAATATTTGCATATTCACAATTATATCTTCTTGGTAAATTGTTACCTTTAATACTGTGACATGGTTATTTTTTCCTCTTCTGACTAGTTTTTTGTTTGAAGTTCATTTCATCAGAGAATAGCTATGCCAGCTCATGTACAGGCTCCCTCTCCTTTCATAGGCTGCTGCCCAT
Organism: Sigmodon hispidus; assembly: GCA_004025045.1. NCBI lineage: Eukaryota > Metazoa > Chordata > Mammalia > Rodentia > Cricetidae > Sigmodon > Sigmodon hispidus. Next base: position 4,353 of record PVIH01023340.1, read on the forward strand.
CTTTTGACTCTGGGATGTCTTTGACAGTGAGATGTGTTTCTTGGAGACAGCAAATAATTTGATCACTTTCTAAAATCCAGATTGTTAGTCTGCATCTTTTAATGGGTAAATTGAGGCCATTTTTATTTAAGGTTATTATTGAGAAGATTGTTATTTTTGATGATCTATTGGTTACTCTGGTTAGATGGGTTACTGGGTCTTTCTGATTTATTAAATGGAGAATGATGTATTCATTTCTGGATCTTCTATGTTCATGTTATTTCTCTCATAAAATATATTTTAAACTATGCTTTTGTGAATGAGATTGTCTTATTTATTACTTGGTATATAGTATTTTTAAAAATTAAAAATTTATTTTTATTATTTTTTCAATTATCTGCAGAGGTGTGTGACTGTGTATAGGTTTGTGTACATAAATGCAGGTGCCTGCAGAAGTTAGGGCCATTGAATTTCCTGGAGCTGGAGTTACATGTGCTTATGAGCCCCTGAAATAGGTACCAGGAATGCAATTCTGGTCCTCTGAAAGAGCAGCAAATGCTCTTAGCTACTGAGTCATCTCTTTAACTGTGTATGTATAGTATTTTTAAAAACATTTAATGCTAATTTGGTTATGAATTGCCTTTACTTGTGCTTACCTTAAACTGTTCTAATTTCTCCCTTAATTTTAAGAGATAATCTTGGATGGAAGGGTTGTGTCGACATTTATGTCCAAAGCTTGAATATGTCATTATCGCGGTAAAAACCCTGCCATGAGATATGTTTTAAATGGGGTTTATTTTGTGAAAATCACTTACAAAACAGCGACGGTTTTAAGAGAAAATGAAAGGATAAGGTTGCAGCGCGCCGGAGCCTTTCTAAGGAAAACTCCTCATCCCCACACCATACGTCCGAACTCCTGTGCAGCTAGGCTGAACTGGGCACCTAGTCGGGAACTCTCGCGAGAGAATGACGACTTCCTGTCCTGGTCCTCTCCCTCGAAGGTCTACTTCCGGAATCCTTTCCAGTTAACCACGCCCCGCTCGTCTCCAGTCCTATGATGCGATTGTTCACATATATAGTTCCTGATTTCCCGCTACATGTCATTCTATGTTTTCTTGGTTTTTACAGTTGCTGACAAAAGATCTTATATTATCCTGACATTTCTTCCTTTGTATAAGAATTTCCACTGTACATTTTTTTTCTTTTGCTTTTTTGAGACAGGGTTTCTCTGTGTAACAACCCTAGCTGTCCTGGACTAGCTCTGTAGACTAGCCTGGCTTCAAACTCAGATCCACCTCCTCCTCCTTCCTGAGTGCTGGAACTGAAGATGAGCGCTACTATTGCCCAGTAAAATTAAATTGATTTTCCTTCACATTTAAATGCTTTCCTAGTCTATATTAATTATACAAGATGATGTATTTGTTGTGATTTTTTCATAGATATATACAGTATATTAAGACCATATTCATTCCCATTAACCTCTGTTGTTCCTGTCAGTCCTGAGTTCCTTCTTCCCAGGGAGTTCAGCCCTTCTTCCTTCTTTTCTTCCTTCCTCCCTCCCTTCCTTCCTTCCTTCTTTTCTTCCTCTCTTCTCATCAATCTATAGGGATAAACGCAATTATTTAGAGGCTGATTTAATGTGCATATCATGTCTATTTAACAAAAATCCACCATAGCTTTCCCACTAGAGTCTATGTTCTCTTCAGCGGTGGGCTTTTGAGCAGGCTAGTAGTAACAGATGACAATTCTTTCCTGTGGAGCTTGCCTTGAACCCAGTCTTAATGCAACTGGTTATCTGTATAACAGACTTGCCATTATTGTATTGATGAATATATCTTGCCTAACTGGTCTGTAGTGTGGCAATCAGGGTACATAGCTGAACTAGACTTTGATGACAGCTCTTCCTCAGTGGGCTTCTTGGTTTCTCTATGTTCTACAACAAGAACATAGTTTTCTCAGCAATAGAATCTTGTCATCTATTTATGGTGGGCAATTGATCACAATGGTAATTGTATGTATTGTTTCAGAGGCCCCAGGGAGCCTATAGCTGGCACTGGGATTTAAAGACTGTAACTTCTAGGAGAAGACTTGTCCATATAAACAAGCTGCCTTCATGTAGATGCTTCAAAATTATGTTTAAATAGATTATAAAGGATCAGAGGTCTCTATGTTATTTTCACACATCTTTGTTTTGTTGGTTTTTTTCCCAATTCTTTCCATCTCCCTGCTCCCCACTTAAACCATTTCATCCGAGTACTCCCCTTTCTACTTCATATCACGTGTTCTACTACCCTTGCCTACCATATTTAAAGTCTCCCCAACCCCGCCAATTCCTGAGTGTAAGGAAGGACGCCGGGCATGCCACGTGGTAAAGGTAACATGGCACCTGCTGAGATAAGAATTGCTGAGATGCAATGGCCATGTGGTAAAGCCAACATGGCACTGCCATAATGGACTGCATACGGAGGGCACACCCCTAGGAGCAGCTATGTAAATCTGTGCCCACCCATTCTCTTAAAAGGAGTTGCCATGAGAAAGCTGGTCTTTCTCTTCTGCTTCTCTGCCCCTGTACTCGTCTGGCAACTCTCCTGAGTAAACTCTGGTGTGGTCCTGTTAGCATGTGTCTGATCTCATGTGCAAAACCAGCAATGAGCCTTTTTCCAGTTTACTGGATCAAAATGCACATATGTAAAAACAAACTAATATCCACACATGAGAGAGAAGATATAGTGTTTGTGTTTCTGAACTTTGTTTCACATAATTCTTTCTGTTTTTTAAAATTCTGTCTGTGCTTGGTCTTAAACCTCTATCAGTAATAAATATAATTTATCTTCACACTGTTAATTCTTAAAACACATGAGCACTGAAGAGGGTCTTTCTGTAATTTAATGTCTTCTTTAATTTATTTCATCAGTGTTTTAAAATTTTTTTCCTATGCAGGCTTTTTATTTCCTTGCCTGGATTTTTTCCTTCCTTCCTTCCTTCCTTCCTTCCTTCCTTCCTTCCCCCTCTCTTTTTTTTGAAAGAAATTGTGAATGAGATTGTTTTCTCAATTTCTTTCTTTCCATCTTTATCATTGTCATACAGGAAGGCTACCATTTTTTATTTGTTAATGTTGTATTTTACCAGTTGCTGAAAATATTTATTGTCTCTAAGAGTTTTCTGATAGAGTATTTAGGATTTCCTATGTATAGAATTATATGATATATAAAAAGAGATACTTTGATTTCTTCCATTTCCACTTGTTTTCCTTTATTTTTTTCTCTTGTCTTACTGCTCTAACTAAGCCTTCAGTTTAGCACATTACATTTAGTGGAGAGCATATAACACCCTGGTCATGCTCCTGACATTAATGAGGCTCTTAGCTTTTCCCTCTCTTTAGCATGGTGTTGGCCACTTTAGTGAGTGATGGATAGTTCACTAACTTGACACAGACTAGAGTCACTGGGAGGAGGGCATTTCAGTTGATAATTTGCCTCCATTCGGCTGACCTGTGGGCATGGCTGAAGATCATTTTCTTGACTGATGATTGATGTGGAAGGGCCTGCGGTGGTCAGTGCCATCCCTAGGAAGGTTGGTCCTGGGTTGTAAGAAAATAAACTGAGCAAGCCATGGGGATCAAAGTTGTAAACACTATTCCTCTATAGGCTTTCATTCAGTTCCTGCTTCTAGGTTTCTGCCTTGCTTGAGTTTCTGCACTGGTTTCCCAAAGTGATAGATTATGACTGGGATTGTTAAGGCAAACAAACCCTTCTCTTCCCGCCTTGCCTTAGGTCATGGTGTTTATTACGCAACTTGATCATGATGAATTATCTTTTCGATGTGTTTTTGAATTCAGTTTTCAAACATTTTGCTGAAAATATTTGTGTCTAATTAGGGAAACTGGTTCATATCTTTTCTTTTTTGTTGTTGTGCATTTTTCTGGTCTTGGTATCAGGGTAATAGTGGCATTGTGAAATTGGTTTAGAACTGATTTTATTTTATTTTATTTTTCTATTTTGTGAAACAGCTTGAGAAGGATTGATTCTTTTCCAATGTCTGGTATAATTTCATAGTAAATGCATTTCTATCCAGACACTTTTAAACTCTGCTTCAAAGTCATTAGTTGTTACAGATTTCTTTAAATGTTTGGTGTCATCTTGGTTTAATTCTTCTGGGTCACTTAGAAATTTATCCATTTCATTTATAGTTTTCAATTTAATGGATATGAGTTTTTTATAAGTATATGCTTATATCAGTTAACTGATAATGTCTCCTTGCACCTTTGTGATTTTACTAATTGAGGCCTTTTATCTCTTGCTTTTGGTTAGTTTGGCTAAGAATTTGTCAGTCTTTTCAAAGAATCAATTGCATCTCACTGATTCTTTGCATTGCTTTTTAAATATCTATTTCATTAGTTTCCCCTGATCATGGTAGCTTCCTTCTAATGCTTTTGAGTTTAGCTTGTTCTTGTTGTTCTAAGATTGTAATTCAATAATTTATTGAAGATATCTCTGATTTTAAATTTTTATTAAGCTTATATATTTAGTGTGTCTGTGTGCATGCACGTGTAAGGTTAGTCCTCTCTTTTCACCATGTGGATCCTGGTGATCAAACTCAGGTCTTTTGGCTTGGTAGCAAGCACTCTATCTCTGAGCCACATCACTGTCTTTGTCTGAGTTTTAAATGTAAGCAAGAGGCAAAGGACAAAAATAAAAAGTCCAATAGTTACAAACTAAGTTCTGCAAGATGTAATGGTCAAGCCCTAGCTGTTTGGAGTCTGACCCAGTGACTTGAAATGCTTTGTACAAATAACGACAGCCTAATTACTAGTGACCCCAAAGAGTCAGTCTCAGGAAGAGCAAGTGGTGTTATAAAATTAATTGCCTAACAAGATAGTGATCTGTCTGCTCTATTTATATATGATTCTATAAAATGGCCCCTATAACCAGGCCAAGTAATTTCTCTTAACTGTTATAAAAGGGCCCCATTACTTCCCAGTGAGGTGATTCACTGAGAATGGTTATAGTGTTTATGCCCAAATGGCCTATTTTTTTTTAAAATTAAACAAAACATTACTTGCAGTGTGTGTGTGTATGTGTATGTTGCCCATGTGGAGTCTGAGGACAATCTTATAGAGTCAGCTCTGTCCCTTTTATGTGGTTTCTGGGGATTGAACTCAGATCACCAGGTTTGTGCTACAAGAGCCTTTAACCACTGAGCCATCTTGCTGACACATTATTCACTAAAAGGTTTTTTTTTTTTTTTTTTTTATCAATTCTTGTCTGATAAATAATTTATCACCACAGCTGGGATCCCCTTTCACAACATTTTGGTTGCCTACTGGGAAATTCTTCCCTTGCCTCCTTGACTGTTGAGGGCTGGGCTGACGCCAGGCTTTCCTGGAGGCCCTAGAAGGAACACAGTTCCTTATGTAAAAGCAGGAACATGCTTGACAGAGCTAGTAACGGCCTGATACAGCTTCAGCTTCAGATTCTGAGAGCCTAACTCTTCTCACCTTACAGGACGACAGCTATTGAGCCCATGGCCACTGTGTGCTCATCTGTGATGCTCTTGAGAGAATCTCTGTTCCCTTTGCACAACATTGTCTGATTAGCTTCCTGTTGACTTTTTCCTGTTATATGATAGTTTCTACTGACTTTGCTCCATCCCCACTCTTCCCCGGAAATAGTACATATGATGCTGTACTTCTCAGTAAGCTTGCTTGGCATAAGGCATAGCCTGTGCAAGACCTCCTGATCCCAAACTTACCGATTACCTTGTCTTCTGATCTCCTGGTCCTCTCTCTCAGGACACTGTCGATGAAGGATGGCTAACTGGTCCAGGTCACTTGACCTCTCTCTCCATTTTGGTGTTGGTCATGACTCACTGAGAAGCCTCATGAACTTCCTTTTGGTTCCTTCCAAATGATAAGGGATACTTTAACGTTTTATAGAAGCCCTCTCGTGGTTAACTTTGTGGCATAGGGACAGCAACAGGACATCCAGGGAAAATCCACACACATTATGAGGTCTCAATTACTCCCTTATCTCTTCACACCCTTCCTCAACCTGGTCCTTGGTGAATATGTAGTTAATGAAAATTTTGCTTACATGTTTCCCTCCTAGCTGGACTTCTGAATCCAAGACACCTACAAGAAAGCATATTTTTGCTTTCTTCAGGATGTCAAGCTACCCAGCTACCCTTGCCTACACAGCTTGATTCAGTTTGTATCACTTGAAGGTTGGTCTAGCCTGACCAACCAGACAGGTTTGGCTATAGAGTGAAACTATATTTCACCTCTGTGAGTCAGAAGGTCTTCATTCCTGGACACTGAGTGCTTGGGTCCAGTACACATGGTGAGACTGATTCTCATCCAGGAGCTGGCTATCAGATACCTCCAAAGGATGCTCTTAGGATGATTGGTGTGCTTCCGGTAGGACTTGTGATGAGTCTCATTGTTTGGTTCACCCCTATGACATAGGAAAAACAGATCTAACTTTTATTCTCAGACTTGCAAAAAGGGAAACAACAAACATAAGCATAAATAAGCAAACTTTTTTTGGTAACAAATACTCACTCTTGGACCAAGAAACTCTGGCTGCTTAATGGCACATTCAGTTATAATCATATTTTATAACTAGTCCTCTTTTGTCAAAATTCAGGAAGGAATTCTGAGAAAATTTACACCTGAGCCTTCATGACCCATCACTGGACCTCAGCTATAGAAGGAATGTCATCATACATCATGAGATTTCCTTACACAAGCCCCTCACCCAAACCTTGAGCCCAGAGGACACCTTTGTGATCTGTCATTTGTGCTCACTCACCTGCCATCACTGCCCCCACACAGCTGCTTAACCTTCACTTTTCTCTCTCTGGCTTTTTTATTCTCTCTGTCCCGTTCCCTCCTTTGCACACACAGAACTTCCTTCAGCTATCTCCTCCCTACCACCTCACACTGGGGAGGAACCGACAGGCACTGAAAGGCACTTTCTCCCCACAGGCAACATTCTTTGTCTCTGGGAGGTGGCCAATGAGGACCTTGGCACTCTCACTCAAGAACTGTTCCTTTCTCCACGTTTCACCTGTCACAAAAGGAATCCAAACTTTTGGCAAGATTCTTCCATCTTCATTGAAGAATTCCAGAAGCTCACAATGGCTTTGCCCTAACCTGGCAGGAAGCCTATGTCATCCTGACCACCGGACACACTTATGAGGAAAGTTCCATGTGTGGTCTTTGGTGAATACCTGGGCAAATATACTTCTTTCCTCTCAACTACAACCTGGCCAGGCTCCATTGTCGGTCCCGACACAGAGCACTCAGACCACTGATGTGGGGAAATGGAGTGGGAAAGCTCTTAGAATGACTGACACTATATGATTGCTTATCTATTAGAGGCCTTTCTAGTTATCAACCAATTAATCATTACAAACTGCTGGAAATACTGTAGAGAGTTTCTGAAAACTCCTCACCATCTCTGTCTGGGCTAACTGAAAAACCATGTACAAGCACACAGATATGAACCCTGAGTCTAGAGGAGAAGACCAAGACATCTCGGATGCATACTTCCTAAGCCAAGCCTGTCTGAGTATTAGACAAAAGCTTCAAAAACTAGATCTGGGACTCCAGACCCACTTTATTATACATGGATTTCAAGGCTTTTAATAGCCAGGAAGGTCAAACTAGAGGAATAATTTCAATAACAGTCTCCTTCCTGCCCACCCTAGGAAATCCTGGAGGGCCACCTAACAGCTACCAAGTTCAGCCCACAGGAACTGATCCAACCTTGAGTAAGAGGACTCTTTACTGCTACTGCCCATCAGCTAGGACATTTCATCTGGAACATCTCAAGGCCCCTGGGTTATAGGCTTCCCTATAACCATGTGCAATCTGTAAAACATGGCCCACCAGAAGTGAGAATGTCCTTCCCTCTCTCATGAGGGAGGACTAAGCACCATCGAAGTATCCCAAGCTCAGGTCAAACCTGAAAATAAAAGAATAAATGTTTCTTCCCTCATTGCCATGACAGAATACCCAAGGAAAGCAACTCAAGGGAGGAGGAGTTAGTTTTGGCTTAGAGTTTGGGGTGCACCATCTTGGTGAGGAAGGCATGGTGGTAGAAGCGTGAGGTAGTTGGTCATAGTACATCCGCAGTCACAGAGATGGAAGCCAGCGGCCCTTTTATTTCAAGTCAGAATCCCAGCCAACAGAATGGTCCTCTCACATTCAGGGTGGGCCTTCCCTCCTAAATTAACCCAGTCTAGAAACCTCCTCACAGATGTCCCCAGAGATTTGTTTCCTAGGTGACTTTAGATCCTATCAAGTTGATGGTCACTATTAACCATTATAGCCCTGGTTATGTTTCTGGGCTATGAGAGAGCTAACGAGGAGTAAAGTTTCTCCCCATTTTGAGACACATGAGGCCCCAAGCTCCTACATTCTCCATCTTTATGAAGCTCAGGAAACCCTAGGCATGGCCAAGAACAAAATTAACTTTCCCCTTATTGCTGGTATTAAGTCTTGAACCCTGACTGCCTTTTCACTGGTATTGGGAGCCCCATTGAGCCTCATGATAGGCAGATACCTTTTTATTCATTCTTTCCTGATCCTGACTGGTTGACTCATTCCCCTCTCCTATGGAGAAATATGAATTTCAGGCCCATTTAAGTCTCTTTGAGACTTCAGAGATGGTTATGAGCTGTGTCCAGCTGGAGCTCTGCCTCTCCTGTTATTTGGCCATTTCACTTAGATCACCTCCATGTTTGTATATATTTTAGGAAGCTTCTACTGAATTAGGTTTCTATACAACCCTCAAATGGTCCCTAGTTTTAGCTGTTCCCCCTCCCCATGTTCCCTCCCTCACCCTTCTTCCTTCACCCTCTTCTTCCTCCCTTTCCCTATTGGATCCTCCTGTTCCAGTACCCCCCTCATCCATCAATAACTTTTTATTTTATTTCAACTTCCTAGGGAGACCCTTCTCTCCCACCTAGTTCCTTTCTATCTGACTTCTGTGGTTATATAGATTGTATCTTGCTTATCAGTGACCTAACAGCTAACATCCTCATATAAGTGAATATATACTATACTTATCTTTATGATTCTAAGATACCTCACTCAGAATGATTTTTTTTTTGTTTCATCCATTTACCTTCAACTTTCATGTTTACATTTTTTTTAACAGCTGAGTAATACTTCATTGTGTTAATGTACCACACTTTTTAAAAATCTAGTTATACATTGACAAATATCTATATTGTTTCTAGTTTCTGTCTATTGTGAATAGGGCAGAAATGAACATGTTTCAGCAAATGTCACTGTGGTAGAATGAAGCAACCTTTAGGTATATGTTCAAGAGTGGTTAGCTGGATCTTGTAGATTGATTTTCATCTTTCTGAGGAGCCACCACATTGATTTCCAAAGTGGCTGTAGAGTTTACACTCCCACTGTGGTGGAAATGTCTGTATGCAGTGAAAATCATTCTGTGAATAAAAGAACTGTTTTGGCCTGTGTCAGGTGCCATAGAAGTAGACAGGGAAATTGAGTTTCAGGTACAAGAAATGCTGAGTTAGGAAATCCCAATCCAGCTGCCAAAGAAGAAGCATGTAGAATCCAGGTGAGTTGGGCCATGCCACAGGCCATGTGGCCAGGTAGATTAATGAAAATGGGATGAATTAAGATGAAAAAGCCAGCTAGCAATGTACCTGAGACATAGACCAAACAGGTTGAAATTAATATAAGTGTCTGAGTCATTTTGGGGGGCGTAAAAGCCTCTGCAGGCAGGTTGAACCTCTGGCTCAAAGGGGGTCAGAAACCATTTACAACATCCCACCAGCACTGGATGAATATTCCCCTTACTCCACATCCCACCAGCATGAGCTGTCAATTGCTTTGTTGGTCTTGGCCATTCTGAATGGTGTAAAATGAAACCTCAAAGTAGTTTCCATCTTCAATTCTCTGATGACTAAAGATGCTGAATATTTAGGTGCTTCTGAGCCATTTAAGATTCTTCTTTCAAAAATTGTTATGATTTGTATCCCATTTTTTAAATTGGGCTATTTGTTTACTTGATATCTGGTTTTTTGAGTTCTTTATATATTTTGGATATTAACCATCTATTGTATGTATAGTTGGTAAAGTATTTTCCCATTCTGTAGCTTGCTGCTTTGTCTAAATGATAGTGCCCTTTGCCATGTGGAAGCTTTTCAGTTTCATAAGGTCCTATTTATTAATTGTTCCTAGTGCCTGCACTATCAATGTTCTTGTCAGAAAATATTTTTCTGAACAACACCTATTCTTTATAACAAGTTTATGTAGTAGCAGTTTCTGGCTCAGCCTAATACTGAAATCTTGACAAGCAGTATCAAATAATCACACAAAGTCTTATATTAATTACAGGCTGTTTGGCCTATGGCTCAGCTAACTCTTCACTCTTAAACTAACCTATGCTTAGTCACATGGTTTAGTACCTTTTCTCAGAGCAGCATTCTCATCCCACTTCCTTTACATCTCCCTGGCATCTCTGCTCTGTTCTTCCTTTACCCAGAGTTTTCTTAGTTTGGTAGCCCTGCCCATCCTTCCTGTCTGCCTTCTGGCCAAGCAGTGTTTTTTTAAATTTATAGGAGGGACAAATATTTACAATGCATAACAGCATGATTCTACAGCATGTTTATGTAGATTCTAGTCTAGTCTAGTAAGGTGTGTGTGTGTGTGTGTGTGTGTGTGTGTGTGTGTGTGTGTGTGTGTGTGTTGCATGTGCATTCATATGCACTAGGAGGTAAAATCCCAGGCTTATATATCTGATGTTTCCCTCATTTGCCCTCCACCTTCTCTTTTGAGACAATGTCCTTCACTGAGCTTGGAGCTTACCATTTTGGCAAGCCAGAAAGCCCCTGTATCCATCTGTCTCCATCCCCCAAAGTTGAGCTTACAGATGGGTGCTGTCATGTAGTAATAAAATTTTATTTAAATATCTCTTGCATTAAAAAAAGAGAACTTTCTCCATACCTCACATTGGAGTTATTAATACCCCTTATAATCATTTAAGACTAACTTTAAGTTAACATACTAGCAATGTAATTGACCTTGAATTTCCCATGCAATCAGCTTTTACAACTTAAGCTAATGTTATAAGTTTAATCTTAAATGTTCTCTTTTGCACTCCTGATCTAAAGTGGTATGTGTGTGTGTGTATTGTGTAACTATTTGCTGAAAGGAGCCAACATTTTGTAAACAACCATATATGACAATTATCAACCAAAAATCCTGCAAGCAACATGTGGATATAGTTTGATAATATCCATCTATGATGTTGTTTATTAGTTGGGGTGAATTGGAGTCAGCAAAGCTATTTCTCACACTGTAAAGCTTGGTTAAAATTTCTGATAAGGAATTCTTCATCTCTTTCTCATACCACGTTTTCTGTGCTGCTTAATGAAGAGCTCAGCTGGGCATAGAAGTACCACCTTTAATTCCAACAGAGGTAGGTGGATCTATGAGTTTGGGGAGAGCTACATAGCTGAGGCCAGTCCTGGCTACATAGTAACATCCTGTTGACAGAGCGAGAGAGAGAGAGAGAGAGAGAGAGAGAGAGAGAGAGAGAGAGAGAGAGAGAGAGCAATCAATTCACTAACATGACAAGAAGTTAGATTTTAGTCTAGTTGAAGATTTCTTATATGTGACAGTTTATTTTACTCTTGACTTCCAGATATCTCATCATCTTCAAATAGTTTGATTAATAATGTGTTTTAAGTGTGCATCTCCTTTAGTTGATGGTAGCTGGAATTCATTGAGTTTATTGTGCTTATATATTAGTTTAAAATATCATATTTGGATAATTTTTATGTATATTCCCCCAAATATTTTTTCATCTATTTCTTTCTCTCATCTTCTTTGTTGCCTACTATTGTTTGTTTATATACTTGATAGTATCACTTAATTGTATCTTTATTTCTTACGTTTGTTTCTCTGATTGGATAATCTCAATCGAATCTCTCTAATTCTTTCTTTAGTCTTCTGAAGCTTAAAGTTAAGTCCCTGAAGTAAATTTTTATTTTAAAACTTAAAATATAGGTACATTATTTATTCACCTCTCTTTTTGTATAACTTCTTCTGGGTCCCTGCCCCAGGTTTTCTCTCAAATTCATGGTCTCTTTTTCTTTAATTATTATTATTGTATATGCACACTATATATATGTATATATTCTGCTAAATTTATTTAGTGTTGACCAGGGATGACCATTTGGGAATGGATAATCATTCAAGGAGCTAATATTGGGTAAGATTAATTCTTCCTTTCTCAATAGTCATTAGTTTCTGGTAGTTCTTTGCCTCGGGGTGGAGCCTTATGATACTTACTCCTTCTATGTGTCCATGTTTGTTGGTATTGTGCTTGTTTAGGTCTTGGCTATGTAGGCATATGGATGTAGCTTTCCTGTCATTTCTTGGAGACACAGCTCACAGCAGACTTCCTTGTCTTTTAGCTCTTACAGTCTTGCTGCCTCCTCCTCCTTTATGTTCCTCAAGCCTTAGGTGCTATGATTGTATTGCAAATGTATCAACTGGAGTTATTCACCCCCGTGATAAGTTGTTCTCTAAAATTTTCCCCATTGTAGCTTTCTGTATCTACTGCAAAGAACAACTTCCTTGATGAGAGTTGAGGTCTACAGTTATCTGTGAACTAAATGTAAATATTTAGACTTTAGTTAGAAATTAAACTGGTTTAATAAGGTATGGTGATATATTGTATATTTAATAAAAATAGTCTAAAATATCAGAGGACAGAGCCACCCACAGAACCACGCCATGAAGATCAGGAAGTGGTGACCCATGCTTTTAATCCCAGCACTCAGGAGGCAGAGATCCTCTGGATCGCTGTGAATTCAAGGCCTAACAGAGCCAGGTGGTGGTGGCATACACCTTCAATCCTAGCACTTGAAAAGTTGAACCAGGAATTGAGGTAGTAGGGGGAGAAAGAAAGATAAGGCTGGAAGAGGCAGGGAGTTCTTCCCCTTACCTGCATTATCTTTTTGCTGAGGACTCAGAGGTATTGAGTCTGAGGATTCATGGAGACAGAATCTATCCTTTTCAACCTGAGGAGTTGGCTAGGTGAGAATTGGATGTGGCTTGTTTTTCTGTCTCCCTGATATTTCATGTTTTCCCCAATATCTCCAAATTTATTAATAATACCAAATAGAATTCATATAATATGGCAGTAGTAGGCTCTCCTATAAGACCCATGACCTTATTAGCCCTGGGTAGCTGGCTAGGTTTCCAATACCAGGCATGATTTTACTCCCATTGGGCAGACCTTAGGTACAATTAGACAGTTGTTGATTACTGCCAAGATGTCATTGCCACTATTGTACCTTTAGAGGTATCTTGTCATACTGGGCGTTGTGGCTCAAAGGTGTCACAACTGGGTAGGACTAGTGATTGCTTCCTTTCCTTGCCAGCTTGCATGCTACCTTCTATAACTGTGAAAGCTAGTCTTTAGGGAGAAGGCTCTCAGGTCAGATTTAGTTTGAGTGTCCTGAGTCCTGTGTCCAAAGTGTGGTTGGCGGGCAGGGTTTGTCCCAAGCTAGCAGCTGAACGTGGCAGTGTTGTTCATGTGGGGCTGACTTTCCACCCATGGAGATTAGAGGACTCTGCTTGTCTGCCTACTGCCCTGCTTCCCTACCATAACGGTGATGGAATCTTATCCCTTTGGAACCACAAACCCAGATAAGCCCTCCTTTGTTATTTTATTACTGCAGTAGTAAAGTAAGCAATACATTCCCCTTTATTTCACCTGCATCCACTATTCCATCTCTGGTGCTTCCACTGCCCACACGGTTCCTTTTTTTTAACCTTGTTCCTGCTTTCTGCAGTTACTCCAGGATATGTACTCATTCATATCTGGTGATTTGGAGCTAAGACCACAGATGAGAGAGAACATATGACATTTGCTTTATGGGTCTGGGTCATCTTGCTCAATATAATATTTTCTAATTGCATTCATTTACTTGCAGATTTTATGATTTTGATTGTGTTACAGCTGAAGAGCTTGCCATCATATGCATGTGTTAATCTTCAAGACGAGTTTTTTTTTCCTTCCAGTGTGTGTTTTGCCATCATTATCAAATACCAGATGACTGTAGTTACTTATGTTCATGCTTTGTGGGGGTCTCTGCAAACCCTAGGGCTGGAAGAGCAATGATCCCTGTGAGGCAAGAAGGAAATCCCATTCAACAGGGCTTAATTATCCACATACTGAAGAACTAGAGAAGCACCTTCATTTTTTGAGCAAAAGTTCTCGGCTTCTAGACAAGCCCGAAGTCTGCAAAGGAACAAAGTTCAGACAGGAGAGGTAGCTCAGGGGCTACAGTTAATTATCATGGAATGTCTTAGAACCTGAGATAGTCCAGAAAAACCCAACCCAAGAGGTAAAGAAAGGGCTTGGCAAACAGCCAGCTAAAATAATAACCTTGTGATTCTTGCCTAACTTTGTGATTTTTTTTGTCTTTAAAACCCAGCTTGCGAAAAAAGCAGGTACTTCCTCTGGCCACAGTCACGCCTGTGCATCTGTGTGTCAGAACTAAGTCCTTGTCACATGGCTTGTAATATACAATAAACTTTGCTTTTGCATTTCAGGGAGTTCGAGTCTCTGGTGATCTTTTAGGGGGCCTCGTGACCAGGGAACAACAATATAAGTCCTGTACAACTTTGGAAAAACAGTTTCCTGATGACAGTTATTCCAATAAAGCTTAAAGTGTGATTATATTAAAACTCTTCTGCAAAGTACACATGGCCTCTTCCAGAAGAATGGGTTCTATAGCGTAAGAGGAGGAGCTGGTATAGTCTAAGTCACTGTACCATGCTACAGTGTACATATAACATCTCCCCTAGGGATAGTGTACTGGTTGTTTTTGTGTGTCAACTGGGCACAAGCTAGAATCATCAGAGCAAAAGGAGCCTCAGTTGAGAAAATGCTCATGAGATCAAGGTGTAAAATATTTTGTCAGTTAGTGATTAATGGCCCAGGGTCCAGTCCATGGTGGTTGGTGCTATGCCTGAGTTAGTGGACCTGGGTTTTATAAGAAAGTAGGCAGAGCAATCCAGGGGAAGTGCTATGGAACTATGCTTTTGTACACTGTAAATATTTCTTGCTGTAAATATTGGTTTAATAAAATGCTGATTGGTTAGAAGCTAGGCAGACAAGAAGCATAGATGGGATGACCAGACAAGAAGAATTCTAGGAAGAGGAAGAGCAGAGGAGAGGCCAGCCAGATGCAGAAGAAGCAAGATTAGAATGCTGCACTGAAGAACAGGTACCAAGTCATGTGGCTAAACGTGAATAAGAATCATGGGTTAGTTTAAGAGTAAACGTTAGCAAGTAATAAATCTGAGCCATAGGCCAAACAGTATCGCGGTAAAAACCTGCCCTGAGATATGTTTTAAACAGGATTTATTTGGTGAAAACAGCTTATAAAATAGAGCTGGTTTTAGGAGAAGTTGACAGGATGAGGTTGTAGTGCGCCTGAGCCTTTTTAAGTAAGATTTTTTATCTTTATGCCGTACGTCCGAACTCCCGGGCAGCTGGAGCGAACTGCGCACTCGGTCGGGGAACTCTCGCGAGAGAATGACGACTTTCTGTCCTGGTCCCCTCTCTCGAAGGTCTACTTCCGGAATCTTTTTCAGTTAACCACGCCCCACTTGTCTCCAGTCCTATGACACATATATATAGTTCCTGATTTCCTGCTACATCTCTTTGTTTTGTCTAAATAGGAAGGTTTTAAACTAAGTATAAAACTATATATTATAGGGATTATCATAAGACAGTGTCTGGGAAAGATAAAGGTATTAATATAAGTGAGGTTAAACTATTGTTAACAAACAACAACTATAAAGTATAATTTAATATTTAAAATGTTGATATGAGAAAGTGTATAGGGATTGTTTTAAGGCTGTTTATTTTAAATAATAGAGTTTTAATATTTGAGTGTTTTTGTTGAAATGTGAAGTAATAATAACTTTAATTATTTAATTTTTAATATTATTAAGATTTGAGAAGGAAAATATATATTTAAAGTTGGAATTATGAAGTAACTTTTAGAATTTAGGAGAAGACAATGTTAGTTAACTATTTGGACAGTTATTTATTATTTTTTTGTATAGTGGGAGTATTTATTTTTGTGGCTATTGGCCTAGGATATTTGACAAGTTTTTATAGAAGTAGGGTATTTTTTGGTAGGATTGTTTTATTTTGTTTAGGTAGGTTTTGGTAGTTTTTATTTTTTATTTTGTAGGTTTATTTTGGACAGTGAGTATGTTGACAGCAGTGGGTGTGTAGTCTTTTGTCTTTTAGGTCATTATTTGTCAAACTAAATAATTTTTTTTGTAAGATGTTTGTGATGTTTAACACTATTTTGAGAAAGGAATGGTGATGTCAGGAGTTGTCATGTCTTTTAAGGCCAAATTTGAGATAATAAAATTTTGAATGTTATATTTTTTTGGTTTATGAAGTGGTTGAAGACACTTATTTATTGGGTGTATTTTAACATGTTTTTGAAAAAGCTGAGTATTTTGACTTTTAGGTGATAAATTTGAGTAACTATAATTTGTAATTTTAATCAACTAAGAAAGTGAGGCTAACATTGTAAAAATAGGCATTTTAAAATGAGTGTATAGCTTTTATAAATAATTTTAAGTATAACAATTTTAGGAAAATTGACTAAAATATATTTTTTATTAAATGACAACAATATTTTAATTATATATTATTATATATAAAAATATATCTAAACAGATTTATATAAAACAATTTATGTATATAGTATAATAAATGTTATGACTATTATAAATAATTAGAGGTAGAAATTGTATTATGGAAATGACAATGTACTTAATATATATCAATGTGTAAAATGTTTTAGACAGAGGTAGACATGTGTAAAATAGGGCAATTATATATTTAATTTTATATTAATATATATTATTTTAATTAGACATATAGATTAATTTTTTGTTTGTGTTAATATATAAATATTTGTATTATGTTAATTTATTTTTTATTTATTTTTTGGTTAATAGTTGTTTGTAAGTATAATGATTTTTTATTTGTTTTTTATAATATTATTTTATTTTTTATTTAAGATTAACTTATAACTATTGTATTAAAATGATAATTGACTATAACTTTTTTTTGGATGTTTAACTTATTGGGAAAGGGACGTAGTTTTTTTATTGAGTTGTTTTATGTTGGCTTGTGGGCGACGGTATCTTTGTGGGGTCTTGTAAACTAAATAATGGTTAAATCTTAATGAAGTAACTGTAAACATATATATATATAACTATTTTATAAATGTCTATAACTATTTTTATCGTATTGAGTGAGTTTATTTGAAATATTTGTTAAAGATATGATAAGAAACTATTTTATGACTGTTTTGATTGTTCTATATTTTAAAAGTGATTATTGAGTGACAATATAGTAGGTTTTTTTTTATTTTGTCTTAGAGCTGGTTTTAAGAGAAGTTGACAAGATGAGGTTGTAGTGCGCCGGAGCCTTTTTAAGTAAGATTTTTTATCTTTATGCCGTACGTCCGAACTCCCGGACAGCTAGAGCAAACTGCACACTCGGTCAGAAAACTCTCACAAAAAAATGACGACTTTCTGTCCTGGTCCCCTCTCTCAAAGGTCTACTTCCAAAATCTTTTTCAATTAACCACGCCCCACTTGTCTCCAGTCCTATAACACATATATATAGTTCCTAATTTCCCGCTACAAAACAGTTTATAGTTAATGTAAGCTTTTGTGTGATTATTTGGGACTAAGTGGCTGTGGGACCAGCCCAATGGGACAGCGAAACTGACCACAGGGAAGCAAGCCCTCCATAAGCCAAACTCTTCTCCAACATGCTTTTTGTTCCTAGTAATAGAAACTCTAACTAAGACAGATGGGTTTTATTGACTGAGAAACAATGCTCAAGATAAAATTCTAGGAAGGGAGAATCCGGGATAAAAATAATAGCCTCGGGCATTCAAGTGTGGCTTGGCCATACAGACAGTATAGATCATCATTATATAGCTGTTAACTACATTTACTCCCAGTTTTTTGGATGGAGACTAGATATACATCTCCTCAGTTGAGAAGATAACCCTGTGTGCTTAACATTCCTGGTTTCCCCGGTGCTTGTCTGTGAGCACAAGGACCTTGTGCCTTCTATAAAAACTTGAGTCTTTGGTTTTGTTCCATTAGTCTGTGTATCTGCTTTTGTGCCAGTACCATATTGTTTTGTTATTAAACTTCCGTAATAGAGCTTCACATCTGAAATGCTAATCCCTTCAGCATTGTTCTCTTTCTTTTTCCCCATCCTCCAGGATTGTTTTGAACTTCCTTCATCTTTTATGGTTTCATATGAATTTTTTCTTCTATTTTGTGAAAAACATTGTATTATTGGAATTACATTGAATCTAAACTGCTTTTGATAGACTGATCATTTTCTAATAGTAATTCCATCAATCCATGGGCATGAAAAGTCTTTGCATTTTCTAGTGTCTTTCCTCAGTTTCTCTCTTTAGAGATTTAAAGTTTTCATTTTAGAGGTATTTCACCTTCTTTGTTTGGCTTATTCCTGGATATTTTATTTTTGAGGGTATTGTGAATGGGTGTATACCCATTGTCTCTTTCTCAGTATGTTTGTTGTTGGTGCATACAAAGGCTATTGATGTTTGTAAGTTGATATAGCCTGATACTTTATTGAAATTGTTGATTATTTGGAGATACTTTTAAGTGGAATTTTGGGGATCTCCTATGTATAATATCTGCATCTGCAAATAGAGATAGTTTGGCTTCTTCTTTTCCTGTTGACATCCCTTTAATTTCCTTTCATGTAGTCATTTTTAAAATTTCAGTTAAATTTATGAAAAGTCATTATACTTTTCAGTTTTAATTTTATTTCATGTATATGAGTGTTTTGCTTGCATCTATGTCTGTGTACTCCTGTGTGCCTTGTGCCTGTGATGCTAGAAGAGGAAGTTGATTCTCCTGGAACTGGAGTCACAGATAGTTTTAAGTAGTCATGTGGATGCTGAGAATAGAACTTAGGACCCCTGAAAGAGGAGTCAGTACTCTTAACAACTGAGCCACCTCTCTAGCCCCACCATATTTTTCAGCTTTAAAATTTGCATTTGATTTTTGTTTATAATTTGGATTTCTATATTAATATTATTTAGATAGTCTTGCCTGTATTTTGCTCTAATTTTTCAGACATGCTTTCCTATATGTATAATGTCTGATTAAAAGGTTTGACTGTCTCCTTTAGATCCATTTTACTGACTACTTTATTTCCTAGTAGGGTAAGTATTTTCCTGTTCCACATGAATTTTATAATTTTTATCAAAAGCTGAATATTTCATATAATCAGATTTATACCTTTTTCGATGGTGCTATTTTTATTTCTATGCAGATGGCTTAGTGATCAGAGATTTTCTTACATTCATTGAATAGTGTCTTAGTTACCGTTCTATTTCTGTAAAGAGATACCATGACCAAGGCAGCTTATAAAAGAAAGCATTTAATCCTTATTAAATGCTTACAGTTTCAGAAGGTTAGTCCATGAACATCATGGCAGGGAGTAAGGCAGAAAGCTGGGAGACATGGTACTGGAACAATAGCTAAAAGCTTTTATCTAATTCATAATTATGAGATGTGTTGGGGTAGAGAGAGAGAAAGAGAGAGATCAAAGCCCATCCCCAGTGATACCTTCTCCAACAAGGCCACACCTCCTAATCCTTCCCAAACAGTTCCACCACCTGAGGCCCAAGCATTCAAATATATGATCACATGGGGTCTGTTCTCATTACAACTGTCATAAATAATAAGTCTTTTCATCTTTTTCTAAGAGGTTCACAGTTTTATAGCGCTGCTTTAACTTTATGTCTGCTTGGATTTCAGATGACAGAAGAAACAATCAGTGGCCTTGAAGAGAGTCCACTGAAATGGTCCCATCAGAATAAAGAAAAATGTAACCACACAACACATCTAGGTTAGCTAGACAAGAAATACTGGGGATTGCTCTAGTTTTCTGTGAGTATTCCCTTCTGTGTACATGACATAACCAAAGATAGATGATACAGAAGGTATATAGATACAGACATAGATATGTGGAGGAATGTTCTTTGCACTCTGTAAATAAAGGACTGTTTTGGCCTATGTAGAGCACCGTAGAAGTGGGTGGAGGATCAGAGCACAGGCAGGTAGAGAAGGGTGGGGTTAGTCAGTCTCCATCTGACCCCCGAAGGAGGAACATGTAGAGGTATGGGGCTGAGCCAGGGGCTAAGCCACGTGGTGGGAAGATTATTCGAAATGGGTTGATTTAAGATGAAAGAGCTAGCTAGTAATGTGCTTAAGATATGGGCCAAACAGTATGAAGTAATATAAGTGTTTGATTTATTTCTTTTGGGGATAAAAACCGCCATGGACCAGGTTCAAAACAGCCGCGCACGCCGGGTCACAAACCTCCGACCCAAATGGACCGGGAAACCTACTACAACATAGATACAGGTATATCTCCATCCTCAGGACTAAGCTTCATCTGTTGATTTTAGACATTTTATTTCCACCATCTTACAGTTTTAACAGACTCTTGTTTGTCCCCAGTGGCATCACTGTCCCAGGCTCCTAAAGCTGAACAAGTGTGAATGATTGTTCTGACAAACATCCCGAGGATGAGATTTTTCTTTTTTTTTTTTTTTTT